>BDDA01000319.1:17958-41632 GCA_001662385.1 Chlamydomonas asymmetrica | reverse complement strand
GGGTTGCCAGCGCGGCACCGGGGCGGCAGGGGGGGGGGCGGCCTGTGTACTGCGGTTTGCAGAAACTTGGCAGAGTGGCGCAGCGTGGTCTCCCAGGTGCAAAAGGCATGCCTGTGTCAGCCTGCAACTGGCAGCACCATGCGAGACAGCAAGCGCATTCCTGCTTTGTGGAAGGGCAGCAATCTAAATTCATTGCCTGCCCTATCGAGCGGACAGCAACTGTAATACTCTGGACGTCCCGCCTGCATCACGCTCCTGACGCCTCCACTGCCGCGGTGCTGTACTGCGATGTGTGTCTACTGTCCATGCGTACCGCAGATCCGCCTGACCCAGATCCTGTCGATGTTCAACAGCGCTCTCTTCCTGTCGGGCCCGGTGCTGGTGGGCCTCGCGGCGTTTGGCACCTTCACCGCGCTCGGCTACACGCTGACCGCCTCCATCGCCTTCCCTGCACTGGCGCTCTTCAACCTACTGCGCTTCCCCATCATCATGCTGCCCTCACAGGTAAGACAACAAGGCGCCCAAACATATTTCCTCGCGTGTGTGTTTTAAACATGTTCACGGAGGGGTGGAACGGACCAGAGAGCGGTCCTTAGAGTGCACCCATGCAAGGGAAGGCCGGGGCATGCGGTAGCAAGGGCAGGGGTGCATGGTGAATGTTTGCAAGTGAAGGGATCAACGGAGGGTGGCGGTACTGACAAGCAAGCAAGCTGGGCCGGCAAAAGGTTATAACAGGTCCTGTAAGCAACCGAGTCGTGGCCGGCCCAGTGGCTGGCCTCCGTCACAAATACCGCCACCCAGATTACTAGGCTTGCGACGTCTGCATGATGCCGCTGCTGTGTCTTGCTTCAGCATGCAGGCACCTTGGAAAATGTTCGGCTGTCCCTTGTGTGTGCATGGTGCATCAATCACTTGCTGGTCCTTGCATTGCAGTGCGTTGTATCTTTCATATCACAAGCTGCAGGTCAGCAGCCTAAGTCGAAGCATAGATTCGCGCTTCTACTGACTGCTTCGCTGCTGGTGGCATGAGTGTGGGGTATGGCCTTGGCTGAATATCCACCTTGAAACCAGATACATGCGTGTGCATGGGGTATGCCGCCGTTCCGTTCCGATTGTGCGTGCAGATCACCAGCTTGATCCAAGCGCGGGTGGGTCTGCAGCGCATCCAGAAGTTCATGAACGCGCCGGAGATGGAGCCCAACCACAACATGGCGTTCAGCAGGTACGGCAGGCGGCCGCACGTATGCTGCGCCGTTTGCGCCGTGCGATTTGCAGCAGCCTGCCTTGACTCACATGTATAACTGCCGTTGTGAGGCGTTAATTGTTGACTTGACACATCTTTCGTTGTGGCCACATCATCCATGAATTGCCTGATCGGCCAAGTGATGTGAAGTCGATCATGTTAAATCGCAAACGCCTCCAGGGAGGATGACGAGGAGGATGCGCTCTACTCGGTCTACTTCGACAATGTGGATAAGCCCCGGGCCCCCACGCCCGGCCCACTCCCGCCCAACGTGGCGGTTTCCATCTCCGACGGCACCTTCAAGTGGGAGACCACGGCGGCCAAAGCCAAGGCGGCGGCTGCGGCGGCCTCGAAAGTCGTCGCAGCCGCGGCAGCGGCGGCCTCCAAAACGGAGTTTGGTCGCTCCCCCAGCCTCGCGACGAACCGCAGCGGGCCGTTGGAGTTTGCGCGCAGCGGGAGCTTCTTGAAGTTTGGCCGGAGCGGGAGCCTGCTTGGGTTCACCCGCAGCGGCAGCCTCAAGCGCGGCGCTGCGGACGAGGAGTCCACAGCAATGCTGGCGAGTGCAAACAGCGTGAGCAGCACCGCCGCCGGCAGCGGCAGCGGCGCCATGGCGGCGGCGAACGGCAGCGCTGCGTCGGAGCCCGCCACTAAAGTCATCCTGGAGTCAATCAATCTGCAGGTTAATAAGGGCGAGCTGTTGGTCATCGTCGGCCAGGTGCGTGACCCAACTGGAGCATAACATAATCACTGGCTGTTGCACCAAGGGCAGGATGCTGTCTCAGCGTTCCGACATGTGGAAGTGATTGCAGCAAGCATGCAAAATGGGTGATGAACTGATGCGTTGAGGTCCAGGAAGTGCCTGATGGCGTTGACTACTGTTGCAAAAGCAGCTGTAGCAGCGATAAGAGACAACCCACAACGACTGCTGCATCAATCCAACGGCATGCGTTTCCTGTGCATTGCGCTGCGCCCATCGAGGATTGCTGGCTGGTGCTGTCTTTCGCACAGCGAGAGCTCCCTGCTCCCTCATATGCACGCCTTGTAACGACTTGTAACGCCTTCTTTGCCCGCCGCCCGCCGACGTACGCACCTGCCGTGCGCGTCCCATTCGCCCAGGTGGGTTGCGGCAAGTCCTCCCTGCTCAACGCGCTGCTGGGCGAGATGCACCGCGTGGGCGGCGTGGTGCAGCTGGCGGGGCGCGTGGCGTATACCAGCCAGGACCCCTGGATACAGAACGCCACGCTGCGCGCCAACGTGCTCATGGGCGCGCCCTTTGACGAGTCACGGTAAGCGGAGCAGGAGGAGGAGAGGCAGCGCTCGCTGGCTTGCTGCCTACCATCCTATACCCCTATTCCTATACCCCTATTGCTCGCCGTGCGTCTGTCTGCTTGCTTACAAAATTGCTTAATCGAAATTTTGTTTCTGAGTGTTTCTGATTTGGAGCGGCTTTCTGCCTGAGCTGGGCACAATGTACCGTATAACAATATTGCAACCTGCGCGGTGCGGCTGCTGCATGCTGTCAGGTACGTGGAGACGATCACGTCGTGTGCGCTTGTGCCGGACCTGGAGATGCTACCAGCCGGCGACGCCAGCGAGATTGGCGAGAAGGGCATCAACCTCAGCGGTGGCCAGAAGCACCGTGTGGCGCTGGCGCGCGCGGTCTACGCGGGTGGGTACACCGCCATATGAGTCCTGCGTGCGTACTGGGGCTAGGCCTGTGCGTGTGTTGCCAGTGGTCTTGCGGGTAGTCCTGTGCGTAACGCTTTGCATGTCAGTGGCCTGATATGGAGCCGGCAGCAAGCACCTACTGAGGCGTGCATTCAAATGCTGTGCTGCATGCGTGGGAACTTGCATATCAGGTATCGAGGTAGCAGCGCGTTACATTATTGTTTACGAGGTTTGCGTCACCTGCCCACCGAACAAACGCATGCGGCGGCTGTCCTGCGTCAGGACTGCAGCGTGCAAGCTCACACGCTCTTTGCACCAGTACGGGCGTGCTAATCCACACATCGGCCGCCGCCCTCCCTGGCTTGTACCGCAGATGCCGACATCTACCTGCTGGATGACCCGCTGTCAGCGGTGGACGCCCATGTGGGTCGCCACCTGTTCGACCGCTGCATATGCGGCATCCTCGGCGGGACCACGCGCGTGCTGGTCACGCACCAGCTGCAGTTCCTGCCCTCCGCTGACACCGTCGCGGTCATGGAAGGGGGCAAAATCGCGCACGTGAGTCTGCCAACGCTGGTTGCCAGTGTACCAGCGCGTGCGCTGTGTTTGCGCATGGTACAGAGTGGTGAATGCGGTTAAGTGCGTGACAGCCGCCATGACAAGCTCATGTAGGAGGCCACGCAGCCGTATAAGCAGCATATCACGAGGAAGGATCTTGGAGGGGTGGCCTCGGGAAGCAGTTCTGGCTAGACCCAGGGAGAGCCCTGCAGTGCTGTAGATATGTGCTCTGCAGAGGTGTACATTTGGCAGCTGCCTGACGCATTGCTTTGCAACGCGCATCGTGCGAAGGTAGTATGCCGGCTCTTCCATGCATCATTGCTCGTGTAAGCTGTGTGCTGTGCTGCCCACTGTGTGGCGACGCCACCATGCCTTCACATGCGCAGGTGGGGTCCTACCAAGAGCTCATCGCCCGGGGCGTAGATTTCCACAAGCTGGTCAAGGATGATGAGGATGATATCCTTGATGATGCCGGGGATGATGCCACGAAGGATGCGGCCACGCTCGAGTTAGTTGCTGCTGTCAAGCCAGCAGTCGGCGCTATCAAGACCACCACCACTGAACTCCGCCTGCCGGGTGCAGGCCCCGATGCGGCCAAACCCGCCGTGGTCCCGGAGCCGAGCCAAGCCTCGCTCCCCACGGCTTTCGGCGGCGCGATCTTTTTGCCGGAAAAGAAGACCACGTCCACGGGCGGTGATTCCCCTGCTGTGGTACCCGCAACGGATTCTCCACCTAAGGCGAACGGCCATCATGCACTTGCGGATGGCGGCGCCTCCAACGGGCCAGTGGAGAACGGAGGAGAGGGTACGAAGGAGAATGGCGTGAATGGTGTGGCCCACGCTGTCGCCATCAAGGGGGCGGGCGGCAGCGCTGCCGCGTCCACAGCCGCGACGCCCCGGTCGCAGCAGCGTACGCCCACGCAGGCGACCGAGGAGGAGAAGGCGAAGCTGCTGCAGAGTATTGAGAAGAAGGAGAAGGGCGGGGGCATCGTAAAGGTGCGTGGCGGCTACCGTACCCTGCTGCATTGTCAACTCCCTGGATGCGAAACCACAGTTGCCATGTGCTGCACGTATGCATGTGCATGTGCAAGGTTTCAAGCACTTTACTGAATCTGGATGCGTTCACACACGCTGCATGCGCAGTACACGTACGGTGCATGCAGCGTGCTCCAAACCTCACAGGCTCTGCGCTGTGCACCGTCATTTGGGTTTATGCTGCTTCCTGTCCTGATACATGCCTGGCGGGACAGCAACCCCCGCATCGCAATGCATTTCACGCTGACTGGGTCTCCAATGCATGCATGTGCAATGTGCAGGCCGAGGAGCGTGCCAAGGGTCGTGTGAAAAAGACCGTGTATGCGGCGTACCTGTCCGCCTGGTCCACCGCGTTCGTCCTGCCCATCGCGATGATCGTCTTTGCCTTTGGGGAGAGGGGCCTGCAGGTACGCCGGTACGGCCAGCATCAGTGCTGACATGGCGACAACAGCGCGAACAGCACGCAACCAGTACCGCCTTTTTGACCACGGTACTTTGTGCAGCTCTTATGTTTGTGTTGTTGCGCACTTGTGTGTGACAGTCGAACAAGGGTGTGTTTGTCTCTGTCTGCTGCACCTGCCCGCGCGCACTGACAGGTGCTGCAAAACTTCACTCTGTCCAACTGGTCCAACGCTACCACCGACGCCGAGCACCACGCCAAGACGGCGCACAACAAGTAAGGCCCAGGAGGGAGATCCCCCACTTCGCCCGCTTTTACATCTGCACTGCGCGCCGCTGCTCGGTACATTGCCCGTTGCTGGCGTACATTTGCGTCAAGTCACTCCACTGCGATCCTGTAGCTGTAAATCAGAGTAAAGGCCCTAACCTGGTGTGCTTCAGGTATTGAGGCCCAAGCAACCCACACGCCCATGCCTGGACCTGCCGGCGCCCTCCACACCGCATGTGCGCTGTGCGGCGCCTGGTCTGAACAAACCAACCGCGTCTGCGCTGTGTCTTGCAGATCCTTCATGCTCCTCTACATGGCCCTCGGCTTCGCCTCCATCGCGCTTCAGCTCATACGCTCCGGCGCGCTCATCGCCGGCTCCATCCGCGCCAGCCGCCGCCTCGCGCAGCGCCTGCTGGAGAAGGTCGTGCGCCTGCCCATGTCCTTCTTTGATTCTCAGCCCACCGGGCGCCTCCTCAACCGCTTCACCAAGGACACCGAGGCGATCGACACGAACGTCTCCAGCGCCATCAGCTCCGCGCTCACCACGTTTGTGACGGCGGCGCTGAGCATTGTGGTGGTGGCGATCGTGACGCCGGCGGCGCTGATCATGCTGGCGCCGCTGTCGATCATCTACTTCCGGGTGCAGCAGGTGGGAGCGCAACACAGCAGCAATGTATCATCTATGGAGTATTATGGATGCTTAGGGAGTGATAGGTGGAGTGATAGGGCAGCCGCGGAGAGATTGGCGTGTGGGTGCGTGCGCACATGCGTGGTGTTGGTGCACACAAGTGTGTTATGACGAGCAGGTGGATGCAGGTGTGGGGGAGGGGAGACCCGCCACACACGTCCACCGCCCCTACCCCAAACTGGAAGCCCTGAGCTCCACAGCCCTAACCTGAACCGGAGAAGCTTCCGCTTCCGCAAGGGGCTGACTTGACAGCCTGGCAAATGCATCTCAGCTTCAAGGGTGGAGGGGGCCTTGAAACTAACATCGGTATTCGTGTGTGTATGTGTGTGTGCGTATGCGTCTGTGCATCACACCTTGCTGCTGCCCACCCGCCCCGCAGCTGTACGTGGCGTCCTCTCGTGAGCTCAAGCGCCTGGACAGCGTGGCCGCCAGCCCCATCTTCCAACACTTTGGCGAGACGCTGACGGGCCTCACCACCATCCGCGCCTTCCGCCGCCAGGCCATGTTCCTGGCCAAGAACAGGGTAGGTCAGCCTGGCAGAGCGTGGCGTATACATAAGCAGCACTCGGTTCTGATGTACAGCAGTGTGTCAGGGAAGAGAACGGTTGGGCTGCAGATCGCTTTGTGCAGTGTGTGTATATGTTGGCCCTGGCGGGCAGCGGTCGGTGTTCTGCATGAATCGCTGCCACACCCGGGACGTGTACAAGGCATCGGCGACTGGGCGGTGCAACTGAGCTGCAGCTCTGCGTGCACCTGCACCCACCCAGGCTCACGGCACAGCGCACAGGATCATAGCACCACACCCGAACGGGCCATGCTTTGCCCATCCCCAAGCACACCTATGCGAAAACATTCACAGTTTGGTAGGTCGACAATGCTGACCGCCATGTGCCCACCGTCTCCCTCCTCCCCCCCTCCTGGTCCTCCGTGCCCGCAGTTTAACCTCAACCACAGCAACCGGGCCTACTGGCCCATCCAGGTGGTCAACCGCTGGCTCAGCGTGCGCCTGGAGCTCATGGGCGCCACCATCGTCTTCTCAGCCGCCATCACCGTCGCCGTCATCTTCCCGCGCAACGCGGGCCTGGCGGGCCTGGCGCTCACCAGCGCGCTCAACCTCACAGGCAAGCCGCTGCGCTTCCAGCTTCATTCCTGGCACTTCCAGCTGCATTAAAGCGCTGCAGAGCGCTGTAAACGCCTGGAACGACGCTTTTCCCTGCGCATTTCTACTGCATCCGCTACCGGGCATATGTATCTGGCTGATCAGCAATCTAGCAGTATGCTCAACATGTGACTCGTGTGGTGTGGCCCGCCTGTGCTTGTTGGCGTTGCACTTGCACTGTGCAGGCATCCTGAACTGGCTGGTGCGCCAGGCGACCGACCTGGAGGTCAACATGAACAGCGTGGAGCGACTGGTGGAGTACGACAAGTGAGGAGTGGGCATCAGTCAGTGTATCACACCTGGGTGTGTCACACCTGGACGCACGGTGGATCCTAACTGCGTTCACCTGCACCTGCATGCATCACCAATCCATCAGTCCTGTGGTTGGCGCGTTTGCACAAACCTTCGCAGTGTGTCAACTGGTAACGCACATGGTAATCACATAAGCTTCTATCCGGTACGGTGTTCGCTTTGAGATGCACGTCGTGCCAGCACGTTCTTGCGCACACGGGCTCATCAATAAGCACCGTGTAGGGCACATCACATCGCCTGATCACATCTGCGTGCATGGACACCCTGGCTCTGGCTTTTGCTCGCTGTGCGTGCGTCTTGCGTGTGTTACAGGCAACCAGAGGAGGCTCCGGCCACCATCCCTGGACACAAGCCTGCGCCATCATGGCCTGCCAGGGGCGCCATTGAGGTCAAGGTGCGCTGCCGCCCATCCCTCCCGCCCATCCCTCCTTGTAGTTGCAGGCGCAACCTGCTCCAGTGCCTTGTGTTTGACAGCCATCGGGTGATTTAGCGGCTTCTGATTTGCATGGCTGCTGTTTTGCCCATCACCGTTGCGCTGAGCGAGCAAGCATGGGCCTCGTACTGGCATGCGTTCACGCTTCATGCACTGATTGTTGTACCGCTGTACTGCGGTCTCCCGTACAGGACTTGTACGTCAAGTACCGCCCGGAGCTGGACCCTGTGCTCAAGGGCCTCACCTTCAGCGTGCGCCCCGCAGAGAAGGTGCAGTGCGACACTGGCATTGCTTTGCGTGGACCTCCTGTGATGCCAGTGTCATTGCCTATGCACGAGCACGCTGGCCGAGCAAGTATTCCCTAGCTTGCTTCCAAGAAAGACATGCAATTTCACCCCTGGCCCAGCGGCACCAGCGGCACAGTCCAGCCTGAGCCGGCAGGCACAATAAGCGCAATGCCACGCACTCCCGTAGCTTCTGTGCACAGGCACGCACATCACAGGCAACTGCGCGTATGGTTGGCATCCATCCATCCTGCCCGAGCAGGCACCCTCACACACCAGTACACAACGCGCATATCGCTGCGGTGCTCACTGACCCTCCTCTGGCGGTGGTGTGCTGTGTGTGTGCCTGCCTGTTGCGAAGGTGGGCGTGTGTGGGCGCACGGGGTGCGGCAAGAGCACGCTGATGATCACGCTGTACCGCCTGGTGGAGCCGTGCGGCGGTACGATCACCATCGACGGCATGGACATTGCCACCATCGGACTCATGGACCTGCGCTCCCGCCTCAGCCTGGTGCCGCAGGTGGGTGATGGGTGGTACTCTATCTCACTCTTCCGCTCGCCTGGTTCCCATCTGGGGGGAGCAGGGGCCGTTTGGCCGACACGCTCCTGACGTTACATAACATACGTCAGCATTTATAACTGAGGGCGGGAGAGCGGGAGAGGGCATGCTTGCCGTCAGGGCAGACAGACAGATCGTCGCGATGAAATCAGTGCGCAATCACGGTCTCCATGCAGGACCCGGTGATCTTCTCGGGCACCATCCGCTCCAACCTGGACCCCTTTGGCCAGATGGCGGGCGACGACGCAGCCATCCTGCAGTCATTGCGGCAGGCGGGGATCGATGACCTAGTCAAGGGGGAGGTGAGGGCTTACTACGGTATCACTCCGGTTATCATATATCAGTATATGACTCAAACAGTATGTCAGTACGCGATATGCCTCCACTGCCGCACTGTGGTGTGTCGGGGTTCTGTACCTCCGTACCGCTGGGTGTACGGTGTGAGCTTGCAGGGCTGGCTACCACTTGTGGTACTGCCGCACACATGCATCATGCGGCGATTGGCGTCATGGTTGGCGTCGCGGTTGCCAGAGGCGCGTTCACGTCAGCCCCGCCATGACTTTGCCACGGCTCGTCCTCGGCAAAGTCATGGCGGGGCAGACATCAACGCCCCTCTGGCCACCGCGGCGCGAACCGCGACGCCAATCACGAGCGTGTCGTAATGCTGTTGGGTGTGTCTCAAGAGCTGAGCTTCAATGCCCAGGCTGTAGTTCCTTGATGTCATTGCAACATCTCGAGGTCAGACTGAAGGCAAGCAGTTGCAGCTGCATAAGCACTCACGATGTGCAAACGTGCCCAACAGGATAACAGGGTACTGCACAACATTAATTCAGTCCAAAGAACGTGTTTGAGTACCGTACACCCAGCGAGTCTGGGGTGTTGTATAACTGCCGTGTGTTGCGTATGCGTATCCTGCCAGGCGCTGGGCCTGGACAGCCCCATCAAGGAGGGCGGCGCCAACCTCAGCGTGGGCCAGCGCCAGCTGCTCTGCATGGCGCGCGCCCTGCTGAGGGCCTCCAAGGTATGCGCCTGGCCGCGCCACGGCCGGTATGGCTTGACACACAGTCATTGTGGATGTACTCCCAGCTGTTCATGTCGCTGCGACTGCATTTGCTGTGTGGAACAGTAAGAGGAGGAGCCGAGCACTCCGCATGATAGTGTTGCGTGCCCCGGCTTTGCAATGTGATATGGTCATATGCGGAAATGGCAGCGCTGCCTGCCTCCGATGACGCTGCTGATGCGTACTGCCTGTACTGCCTGCAGATCCTGGTGCTTGATGAGGCGACGTCCAACGTGGACCACTCCACCGACTCGCTCATCCAGAGGACCATCCGCAACGCATTCAAGTGCGCTCACACAACTGCCCTTGCACAACCGCCAACGGTTGTTGCCTCTCTCACGCACATGCCGTCGCTTCGGTGTGTCACACACCTGTGCACTCATGCAACCTTAGGGTGCTGCTCGTTCCTTTCCGTCCATTGCTGTCTTTAAGGCTTACTTGTATGCTTCATGATTGAGGTGTGAAGATCTGATGAATGTCTGCGCTGCAACACGCCGCCTTGCCAATGTTGCCAATATTGTCGTGCTGTGTGTGTCACACTACAGGGAGTGCACGGTGCTGACGATCGCTCACCGCCTGCACACCATCATAGACTCGGACCGCATCCTGCTGCTGGGCAACGGGGAGCTGCTGGAGTACGACACGCCCAAGGCGCTGCTGCGCAACCCTGTGGGAGGTAGGGGGAGGAGGAGGTGCTGCTGGCGGCGGTGGAAGCGGAATTACGTGTGTGTCGGAAAGAGGCGCCCGTGGGGCTATGCAGTGTGATTTCCGTGGGGCTGGGCGATGTGCACATGCGTATCACTCAGCGTATACGTAAGGAACAAAGGATAGAGACTGCACCTGACGATGGCGAACGAGGTATCTGGGCTGATCTGGCAGCTGCTGGGATTGTGTGTGGGGCAGGGCGGGGAGGGGCCTGGGCGTGCCGTTTGCTGAGGTCAGCGGGGAACATGTATTCGTCGCCGGTGGGTCTGTGTGTGAGCGCCTGAGACTGCTGCAGGGAGCACGCAGCCTGCCTGGACAGCAAGCAGCATGCAGGCCGACAAGGCACGCCGCCCACAAGCTGCCCCCCGCCTCGCCCGGCATCCCCCTATCGCCTGCATGCCTGCACCCCTCAGCCAGCTAGCCACACATCCAAATGCACGTACGTGGCAGAAAGTGGGACGGAATGTGATTGAGCAGACATAGTGGTACACCTCCAGATGGATGCACCACCAGGATGGAGGCCTTGAGCTGGAACATGCTCTCGCCTCCCAATCGAGGGCCATCGTGCTTCACATCGGCACATTCTCGTGTGGGCATCGCCCTGGCAAAGTATGGCTCATTGGCTTGTACTGCCCTGCCGGCTGCCCCCCACTGCTGCAGAGTTCCGCCTGCTGGTGGAGGAGACGTGTCGCGGCGGTGGCCTCAGCGCCGACCTGGTGTCAGGCATGCTGAAGGAGGCCACGGACGCAGAGGACGCCCAGCAGCAGCAGCTGCACAAGGATAAGGACGGCGCTGCCGCTGGCCATGCCAACGGCCATGCCAACGGCCCGCTCGCATAAGTAGAGCATACCAGTATACCATATGCATGTGCGTCGTGTCAGGAGGGTGTCGGGCGATCGGGCCATGGTGACGCATGTACACGAGGGACCAAGAAACAAGGGGAGCGTTCCTGCAGGGCTGCTGCGTATCAGCACATGGCGTGCGGACGTGGAAACGTGCGGTGCCGCATGCTCGCACCGTTTTGTTCCACACAGACGGGTATTCAGTACCGTACTGTTACCGTTGTAATGGGTGCGTAGCCCAAGGTCGAAGACCAGTCATGGCTGGTAGCTACGCATGGTCTGGGAGGCTCTGATGTACTACACCGATGGTTGTGCTACGCGTGCTCTCGGCACGTGGGGGACGCGATGGGGCTTCCACTCTCAAGCTGCTGTGGCTTCCTTGTGTGCAAAATGTGTTGAGCGTTTATCAGGTTTACCAGCGACGTGACACTCGCGCCGAGTGCAGAATGTGACAGGTGGGCCTGGCGCCATGATGCCACTCCCCTCGGGCACACAGCCTACGCCGTGCTTACTACAGTACAACAGTCACTGCCATGTTCATTCCGGAGCATTTGTTGTCACTTAATTTTTCCGTTTCTTTCATTTTTGCGGGCCAAAGTGTGTGCTACAAGCGGCCTTCTGCGCATGTGCCTCCACTCTTCGGTCCCGCCCTGGCACCACCCCGGGCTGCGGTGTGCACCACCACTGCAGCTGGGGTGTAAATGCCTGCTTACTGCGCGCGATATATGTCTCCAGCGGACGTCCTTGCTGACACCTGGTGCCTGGATTGAGGTCAGTTTTTGCTCTGGCCCGTAAACCTATTGTTTGAACAACTGCTGGCAGCACGATACACCGGAAGTAGCGGTGTCGACCGCTGTCACGTGTCTTTGCATGCCTCGCACCTGAACGCCAACCACTCTGTAAGTCTGTTGAACAATGGACCCCAAGCCCGACTGTACGTCCTTTGCTATGCGGCAAGTGCTGTAGCAGCATGGATGCCATCAGGCCCCTTCCGATGTGAGCTGACACTGCGCATCGTGCACGCGGATTGCAAACTGCGCAACTCTGCATATGTTACAGACGGAGCAGTCGACAGAGCATGCTTACCACATCGCAGTACCCTATGAAGAAGCGATGTGTGTGCATGAGCATTTGACATAAGCAGCAGCTCCACCTGCTGTACTGCTGTGTAAGCGGTTGCACCCACACGCTGCAGCTCATCCACACACTGTCACACTCATATGCACCAATACTCATCTCACGCACACGCCTCGGCAGACAAGATCACGACGCTGCCCGCAGACAATACAGCCTGAATCACCACTCAATAGCAAAATCACAGTAATACTGTACTGCTGGGCGCATCACGCCCAGATCACGCCCTGCCGCACACAGTCGTCTCTCCCCTCACGCTGCTAATGACCAACCCTCCAGAGTAAAATGCGCAAGCTTCAGGCGCTCAAATGAATGCACGAAAAACACATAGGAAATAAACAAATGCCGCTCAGCGCCAGGCAGGCCAAGGATGAATGAGTCTCTCTTCCATGCATGCATGCTTGTCTGAAACCCCTTACGAGGGCGGATTTGGGCCCCGGGCTGGCTGGCCGAGTGCAGACAACAATGCGTACAACACTAACGCTTACAGGTCAATGGCGGTCGGCTGGCCGGCGGGCGCAGGGAACTGCACGCGCGTGTCCAGGCCTGCAGCACGCAGCTGCGCCACGATGGCGGCCGTGCTGGAATCACCGCGGTTGAAGACGTAGTCACCCAACGGGCCGGCGTAGTCGATCTCATGGTTCATGAGCGGCAGCAGCACCTTGGGGCGCAGCAGCTTCATGAGCGCCATCAGGTTGATGTCACCCTGCAGGGCACATCCGCGCAGGCACACGCTCAGGTACGATGCAGCGGCACAAGCTTAGGCACAATGCAGCAGAGCAGCTCAGGCTTGTATTGGGTGGGGGAGCCTCGCATGACCACCGTACAGATGTGGACGGGGCTCTGCTGTGCCCCCAGGCGCCATGCTGAAGACTCATTCAGGCTCCATGTGGGCCGCCAAATGGCATGGCATGGAGGCCGCGCAATGACCATGCCCGCCGCTCTGTCACACGCGCTGCAGGATTCATGATACGTCGATGCCCAAATGCTTGTTGACCGCAAGTTCGTCCCTTCACAAGAGCATGTCCCCGTGTAAAAGCGCAGGATATGACGTGGCTGTTCCCAGTCCGCCAATCTCATCCCCATCAGCATGTGTGAAGTCCCTATAGCGCGGCCCAGCACGCTTGCATCAGCCCTGCCTCCCTCTCTCGCATGCATGCCATGTGCGGGTGCGCCTTGTTGCACAGGCGGCGCGCGGTGCTGCTGCGCTGTTGCTCACCATGACCAGCGGGTACGAGGCCGCGCCCTTGCCCAGCAGCGTGGACACCACAGGGCTGATCACCACGTCCACCTGGCCCAGGCGCGCCACTGAGGCAGGCGTGAAGTCACAGTGTGACTCAAAGTACACGCTGAGGCCCTGAGGCTGGGGCTGCTGGGGCTGCTTGGGGCAAGGGAGGGGGCGCCGAGGATGATAGGGGCAGCCACACAGGCATGCATCCAGAGTGTTAGGGATCGGGTCTGGGATGTCACGCACGCAGCAGCGACTCAACCAGGATGCATGGTGTTGTTGGGCATAGCAGCAAAAGATCATGCAAGCCCAGCGTCCATGCATGCATGCATGCGTGCATGACACAAGTGAGCACTGTGACGCATGCAACGAACTGCGAGCGCCAGCGTCAGCACGGCATGATGCCGGAGGCCACTGGAATGCGCACACAAGCTGGTGACATCAGTCCCAGTGCGTCTGTTGAGGAGACAAACCTCACCAGCTGCTCCACAAACATGTAGCCGTTCTGGCGCTTGCTCCACGGAGGGCCCACCAGCGCGCCCTCGCTGGCAGTGATGCGCAGCTTGCCCCCTGCTACCGTCACGCTCTTGCCGTGGTCCAACACCGTTACATTAGTGAAGCCCAGTGGTGCAATACGCGCGGCAGCCTCTGGATTAGCGACCACAGGGAGGGACTTGGGCAGCAGACGCAACGTGGGTATGTGCGTGTGGTCGTCGAGGCCCTGCGAACGGAAGACACAAGTCAGTGCGGTATGCACAACTTGACAAGAGCACAGGGAGGTGCAAGCCTGCAAGGCTGTTCGAGCACCGCAACAATTGCAACCCTAGTCTTGTAGAAGCAAAGCTCACTTGTGTGAGGACCATGACGTCCGCAGTGCTGCACACATCCTTCTGAATGTCCAGCTTCAGGCTTTTTCCAACTACACGTTTGATGCCACGGTAGAGCCAGTCCTGGTCAAGGAAGGTCAAGTCACCCTCGAGCCATGGGTCAACCAGCACTCGCACGCCTGAATAGCAAGCACCCAGGAAGCAGAAGCGGCGCCCGCTTTAATGCCTGAAGAGAGGATTCGACTCTGCAGACAGCTTAAACCAGAGCATGGAGCTGAAAGGCAGGAAACAAATGAAGCGATGCATGTACGGCGACCAAACATATGAGTGGTTCCGGTGACGTCAGGCGAAGTGCGCACCAGTTTGCTTGAAGTCCAGGGTGCAGCTGTTGGCCTCATAATATGTGTATGTGAAGGAACGTGTGCTGGTCGAGGGCGCGCTGATGTCCGCCGTGCTGGTTGACGTTGATGATGTGGATGCAATTGATGCACGAGGCACGCAAACACGCCTGGAAAGGGAACAAACAAAAGCGATTGTATGCAACAATCAAGAAAAACACAAGCTTTGGGTGCAGTATGTCAATAGACGGTGCAGCACTGACATTGTGCGCACGAATACCACACACTGGACCACGCCAGAGCCGCGGGCAGCCAGGACTGCAAGGTGAGATGATGGAAGCAATAAAAGCATCTCTCACCTGCTAGCAGACCGGCCTGCTACGCCTCCTGCCCTTGCGCGGCTGACACGCGAGCACTGCATCGTCATGAACGCGCCTGTGTAAGCGGTAGCTGGATGTGCGAAAACGACGGGTTAGGTCTGCTTGCAAAAAGTAAGTGCGCAATGTGCATGAAGTTGTGACCAACAGTGCTGCTTTTAGGCCAAACAATATCCCTCGGGTGATGCTTGGGGCGCCAGCCTGGATTGCATGCGCGGCCTGGGGTCATTTGTCTGGAGTGCATAACCAAGCTGACATGCACAGTTACGCCATGAGAGGCAAGCAGATAACTACGGTATTAAGGATGCATGTGGGGGGTGCAGGTGCAGATGCAAAAGGGGGCAGGGAAATGCAGGCAAGGCAGTCATTGCGCCAGGTGCTAAGCGCATGCTTGCGTGTCTGCCCGTTGCCGTTGCACCACAACGACGTTACTGACGCCGGGCCCGAACTAAGCGAGCAGGATCAAACTCAGCACGCCGTGTTCCTCCAGTCGTGCATATGGGGGGCAGACAGAGGAAGGGGCATGCGCAATTCCGTCCGCCCGTTGCTCGTCTGGTTACCCCTCGCATGACGCATTGCCTTCCTTAGCAAGAGAGGCGCGAGCCAAACCACTTCATGTGTAGCGCTAGTGCACTGACTTGCCAGCCATAATCACACCTGGATTTGTGGCACCGTTTCCGGTCACGCGCATGCGTCTGCTGCAGCAGCTACGTACGCGTTGCCGCTGCCATCCGCTTTGCGACATAGGCAGGCTGCATCTCATGCATGACCACTGCGATTGAGGCATCGGTAAGCCTGACCAGCGCACCGTCTCACGATTACGACTGCGCGGCACTCAACAGCCTGGCATGTTCCCAGCGGCGACCGCAGTGGATGTTCCCAGCGGCGACCGCAGTGCATCTGTCCTGCTAGTCCGGCGTGGGCGCAGATGTACTTCACATGGCTCACTATGTCAAGTACAATGTGTGAAGCAAGCGAGCACCGCGTGTCACACTGTGCGAACTGGAGCCGGTCACAAGCCACCTAGGTTGCGAGCTGGTGATGTGACACCATGTTTTGCCGCGTGTCGCCAAGCGAACGGCGCTTGGCGCTCCTGGCGCTCGGCGTGCGCTGCGTTTACCTGCTTCTTTGCTGCTCACTTGACCAGCTGCTACCAGACTATGACACCTCCAAGACCATTAGCGCGTACGCCACGGATGGCATAACAACAGACGCACCGTCACCGTTAGCGTCGCACCTTTCGGGTTTGGTCGTTTGGGACGCCATTTTCTTTCAGGACATATCAAGAGCAGGCTACCGCTTTGAGCAGTATTTTGCCTTCTTTCCATTCTTGCCTGGTGGGTTAACGGAGCACTTCTGTGCAGGCGAGGTGGGGTGTGTAGCACGCCTTGTTGTTCACTGCATCAGTGCAGGATGGTATCAAGCTGCTGCGCTCCTGCACCCTTTGCATATGCAGGAGTGGCGTGGGCCGCACAAAACGCAGGCGTGAGCTTTGCAGTGTGTGCAATCGCGCTGAACGCACTCGCATCTGTCGTCACCACGCTGATGCTGTTCAGGCAAGTCCTCAAACTGTTTGTGAACTGCCTGTGCAGCACGCTGGGTGGCTCCCACTGTGACCTACCACGTGTGCTCGGCCTCAAACCCACTGTAGGAAGGAATACTTCCCCTGTATCGTTGCGGTCCGCCCAAAACAGGCTTGGGGTGCAGGTGCTGCGGAACGAGCGCCTGGCGCTCCTCGCCGCAGTCTTCTTGGTGTTCAACCCAGCGCTCGTCTTCCACGCTGCTCCCTACACAGAGAGCCTGTTCGCGCTGTTCTCCATCGCCGTGCCCTACGGCCTGTACTGCCACCGCTCGCTGCCCGCAGCTGCTGCTGCCGCAGCGCTGTCCTGTGCGGTACGATCCAACGGTGAGAGCACAAAGGCATGCAGGTGCCCACAAACAACCGGCGGTGCACACTGCATGCTTTTGTTGTGAGCAACCCATGACACGATGGTAATGGGACGATTTGCTGACATGCATCAATGCATGGGTACATCAAGTCACCAACACATTGTCGACATGATGCCCACACATCTCCACGCCATCAACGCGAAGCACCAGCAGCGCTTCATGACACACTCAACCCACGTGTGGCGCTCCCTGTTGGCTGGCCTGCTGCCCATGTCGCGTGGCGTGTGAGGCTTGCAGGCGTGGTGAATTGTGGCTTCCTGATGCACCACCAGCTGCGCCAGGCGGTGGCCGCATGCAGGCGCTCCAGGGTGAGCTGAGTCAGCACAGGCTTGCCCACCGGCCGTCCTCGCAACTTGCACCCCGCCCGCAGCTTGTGGTCTGCCTACAGCAGCGCAGCGTAAGTGCAGCACTCCTGTGGGGTGGGGACACATGCGCCCACAGCGTCAGCAGCCGATCATGATACGCCGCGGTACACCAGCGTGTGAGCGCGGCAATGAACCTGATGAATGCATCTCTACCTGTATCCCCCGCAGCTGTCTTGTCGATGCACTCACAGGGTGTGCCTGTACTGCAACGTGCACCGGATGCCTGCAGTACATGCGAGCGGCAACAATGGTACTGCTGGGGGTGTTCGCTTCGGTCCTGGCGGTACTGCCCATCGCCGCCTTCCAATACTATGCGTACTGCCTGTTCTGCACGCCGCCGGGAACCACCCCGGGGTGGCTCCGAGACCTCCTGCAATCTTTCGGGGTTGATGCTGCTTGGGCTTCTGATCTTATGCTCAAGGACGTGAGCGCCAGCGCGGATGGTGGGGAGGGGCGGGCATTGTGGCAGGCGCGGCCGTGGTGCAGCGGTTTCCCACCGTCCGTGTACGGCTTTGTGCAGGCGCAGTACTGGGATGTAGGATTCATGCGGTACTACCGCCTGTCTCAGGTGAGGCGTGAGGCCGGCCTAGATCTCAACTGACGTGCAGGAAGGGTTGATTGCAATAAGTGCTTGTGTGGTGACCGACTACGCTGTGTGTTGCATGCGCTTGGTTGCACATGCACCATCAGTCACGCCCCACTGCCCCCGCCGCTGCCAAAACTCTGCCCCCGCACCAGCCACTGCCGCTGGTGCCTGCTGGCGTACCCGTAACAGGTTCCGAACTTTGCGTTGGCTGCGCCGGTGGTGGCGCTGTCTGTGTGGGGCTGTGTGGCGCACATGCGCCGCCAGCCGGTCTCCTGGCTCCTCACAGGAGCGCTGCTGGATGACAACGATGACAATGGTTCAGCACATGCTGTTATCGTAGACAATGTGCCTTCCGCAGATTCCAATCAGGCCCACATGGATAGTCTATGGAAAAATCCTGGGGCCAGCAGCATTAGCAAAGGTGCAAGCAAGCAGCAGCAGCAGCAACAGCAGCAGGCTGACGGGCAGTCCACGGATGGCATTCGCAAGCGGAAGCTGCATCCGCGTGTGGCGGATGCCTACCCACCTGGGCCTGCGGCTGCGGCTGCACAGGGGGGGAGCGGGGCTCTAGCAGTGGCTGTGGGGCCTGCACGGCCCGTTGTTGGTTCACACGAGGGCTTCTTCAGCCGGCGCGTGACCGTGTTCATTTACCCGTGGGCATTCATGGTGGCGGTGGCGCTGACCGTCATGCATGTACAGGTGTGTAGTCCACAGCCCCACTCAACGGTGTACGATGCAGTCTAGTGGTGATTTCACAGGGAGCAAGCGCTCTTACAGCCATGGGCCGAGCAGGCAAACAGCTATGTTGCCAGCGGTACAATCGTCCCACAGCTGTCGAAAACACCGCTGACAAAATACCATGCTTGTCTGACATAAGCCTGCCGGTGTTCATAATTCCACATGCGTGCAGGTGGCCACCCGCTTCCTGTCAAGCGTACCGCCGTTGTACTGGTGGATGGCTCACCTGTGGCAGCAGGGCTCACAGCAAGGCAGCAAGCGTACCGCCTCATCAGGCGGTACTGCCTCATTAGGCAGTAGTCCCGCACCTGTATCGCAGGCCGTGCCCATGCTCATATGGGCATGGTGCTTGCTATATGCGTCCCTTGGGGCGATACTGTTCCCCAACTTTTACCCGTGGACTTGATTACTGTGACAAGCGGACATGTGCATGGACACGGAACATGTGCATGTGGGAATGCCTAGCTTTGCGGCCTGGATGCAGGCGCATGCAAAGGTGATGGTGGGTAGCAGGTGTGAGGGGGGTGCAAGTGAGGGGGAGGGGGGCAGTGGGGGATGTGAAGGTCCATGTGGGAGCGCTGCATGCAGAGCCTACACACATGCTGATGACATGCGTGGACAATACTCACATCCATGCATGGACAAGACTCATTTAGTCATATCCATGCACGCATTGGGTTGGGCATCGGAGAAGGCATTTGTTACAGTAGGCCTCATAGAATCCGCTCGCAGCATCACATCACGTGCATGGGCGCGCACCACAACGTTCACCCGCAACGGGCCTGCCTTTGCAACCAAAGTTGTTTCGGCAGCAGCAACTTCTGCAAAAGTGTTTAACAGGCTTAACAGGCAGCAAAGGTATCGTCGACTCACTCCTGCCGAGCGGTGATTGGCACATCCGCGTCAGCACACCAATAATGGCGGACGAGATGCTGCAGGCACGGATGGCAAAGGGTCTACGCCCGAATATGTATGACCGCAACTGTGGATGAGAAAATATAAGCTGCTGCAGTGTGATGTGGCTGTAGTTGTCACGCAAAGCCCATAGCAAGCAGCATGATCAACAGCGCCTTGCCAACAGTGACCGGCCGGGGCGTCCAGGGATATCAACCGGTCTTGCACACGCTCATGCACACAGACTTGCGCAGCTAAATGTACGAAACAATTGGGATACCCAGCACCAAATGTACGGTGTGAAAAGTAGCCTGCACTGGGTGCGAGTGGGGCTGCATCACGCACTTAGGCCCAATCTATGTATTTGCATTGTGATGTATTTGTCCGCAAAACTTTGCAACAAGGACCCATATAAGCGTGTGGCACCTGACAAGGGTCAGCTTGTTTGCAATGAATCAACCTACATGGTCCGGGAGATCTGGGCAAATATGGTAACGCTAACAGAAGTGAAAGCGGCAATTGCATGCACTCGTACGCATGCAAACAAAGCATTCGAACCTGCTGAGCCTGCTGCTTGTGTTTGCATTAGCAAGGCAACAGCCCGCATGAGGGCGGCAGCATAGAAAGGATGGGAGAGGGCATCGGCCATGGCAAAGCTATGGCTGATAGCTTTGCCATGCCGTGCACGGATAGGCGGTATGGGAGAAGCTCATGTGTGTCAGCCCTACGCACATGAATGGAAGGCCAGTCAAGGAATGGCATCTCTCGTCCGATCATGCTGAACTTCAGGGGAAGCAAGCCTTCAACCTAAGCGCAGCAAACATGCTATCCACATCATAATGTCAACCACACCGATAAAGCACACTAATCACAGTCGAATGCCGCCCTGCATCAGGTGCGCAATCAAAACAATCGCTCCACTCACATTTCTGGGCATGAAGGGAATCCAACGCAAAGGGAATCCAACGCAAAGGCCAGCAAACTACCAATGTCCTATACATAGCTAAGTACCCACTCTGTGCTGGGTGCACCGAAGGTTCCAGATGAATGCAAGGCAGTATGCAAGCATCTGCTAACCCGGCGGTGCGAGCACCATCATGAATGGGTGCACGCAACGGACGAGCCCCACCATCATGAATGGGTGCGCGCAGCGGACGAGCCCCACCACCACAAGGAAGTTGAAATAGAAGTCGGCAAATCGATCTCTGCTGATCTGTCACAGCCAGATGACTGGGGCAGATTAGCACAGTCATCTAGTGTGTCTGGCAAACACAACCACAACGTATGTAGGTTGGTAAGACGAATGTAACCGCCCATATGCAGTCAGGGTTGGTCATCATCAGCAGGGTGCAATACGTAACTGCTTGCATTGCCATCCCTGTGCAGCTTTGCTGCGTAGTCCACACGTCAAACCCCCCTTCATGAAGCAACTCATCCACCTCATCAGATACCCATACACTAGCTGTGCGGAAAATGTAACCGCCCCCACAATGTGTTTTGGTGCGGCATATGCAACCGCCCATACACAGTCCGGCAGTGCAAACATCGCAAGCGCATGTGTATGCTTGCGATCACAGTATCACATGCAGTGCTGCTCCCACATATGCGAGTGCACGGCACTCAAACGTGCTGCGGGCAGCACAAAAGCGAGGCGGCTACCACGTCAAATGCCTCCCGTCAAGAGACGTTTTGGCGACAGTGCTTCCATTCGCGCATAGGAACGGTATACCGGTTGAAAGCGCGTGTGATGTAAAACGCGCCAGAGAGCGCCAGTGCGTATGCGAGCGCTGCCGTTGTTTCGGCAAGTTATCACACCATGATGATAGCGGTGTATTGATCGGCCCGCCGTTGTTGTTTCGGCATCAATCACACCGTGATGGTGGCGTATTGGTCGCCCCCCACGGACTTGGGGAAGTTGAGGACGCCCGTGGCGATGGAGCCGTCGTTGCGGGTGACGGTGTACCTGTACTTTCCAAAGAAGCCCCGCCAGTTGGGGCTGTTGGCGGTCGTGTTCCTGCACGGCCAAACAGCACCACACACCCAGTTAGGCACGTGTGCTGAGGCTCTGTACGCGTGCATGAGGAGCTGTACAGCCATTTGCACCTGCATCGTAAGCCCAACCGGTTATCACAGCATGCAACTCCCATGCTTGCGGCTTGCAGAGCGTGTGGTGCTCCCTGTTTGCGCTGCGTCCTGTGGCTGGTGGGGCGTGCGTGTGCTCACCATGTGGAGTGGATGAGGTTGGTGACTGCGGTACCGGCAGGCGTGATGGACGTGTCGGCAGCGAACAGGCCGGAGTTCTTCACCCAGTTGGCGCCATTCCAGAAGCCCAGCGTGAAAACACCGGACATGGCAGGGTGGCTGAACCACCAGGTGATGTAGTCCACGTAGATTTTGGCCAGGTCTTGCGGGGAGAGGTCCCACTGGGGCAGCGTGTAGTTGTTGCTGTTGGTGTACCTGAGATCAGCATTCGGCAGCACATGTGGGCGCAGCAGCAGCACGCGAGGTTCAATGCCTGTGGCGCCCTCACCCTGTGCTGATACTGTGGCGCCCTCACCCTGTGCTGATACTGTGGCGCCCTCACCCTGTGCTGATATTGATCAGCAGCTACAGCTCTGCCTTCAGGCAGGCGCTACGCATTCGCAGGAACAAAGCAGGGGGGTGCGTGTTGGCGCACCGTCTCGTCCAGCTTACACAGCTGTGCTGTCGGTACTGTGCAGCAGGCGGTGCTGGCACTTCTCAGACCAAGCACACACAAGGCAGGCAACTTGCATTGCAACTTGCAAGACGCCGCCGCCTATTACACCCACCAGCTTGTCATGAAGCTGAACTCTGAGATGGTGAGGGTGGGGACGACTTGGCTCAGCAGGTCGAGGCGTAGGCCCATGATGTTGGGGTCCATGTTGCCAGGGCCGATGTACGCCTGAAGGCCCACGCAATCGACGCTGGCTGCAATGGCAGGAAACCAGCCATAGCAGGCAACTAAGTTAGGAACCTCACACTCAAAACGTGGCAGATACACTCCTTCCAGCAGCCATTGTAATGATGCACCGCGCAAGATGGTGAGATAGGGCTCCCGGCTGCACATCCGCAGTTTGCAGGTTGCTCACCTCCATGGTTGCTGATGTCGTTGAGGAGCGACATTTGCGAGTGGAAGATGCTCTCTACGGGGCCACCGCCAAGGATGTTGTAGCTGCATGAGCGCACAGCATGCAACAAAGAGACACCACACAGTAAGGTGGTGAAGCCGACATCAGGGCCTATGCGGCGTGCAGCATGGCTGCACGTGCACACGCACAGCCACGCCATCAAACCGCGTTTGTTTTGCTGCAGCCGTCAGACCAGGTATGCATCATTGCTAAGGGTAGGCAAGGCACCTAGATGTCTAGTCTCGGTTCGGTTTCGGTTTCGGCGACCTAGTATCGGTTTGGAGCAAACTATCGGTTTGTATCGGTTGTGTCCTGTCATGATGACGCCTAGACCTGCCCACCTAGACTATCGGTTTGTATCGGTTTTTCGGCGATTTTCGGTTCGGCGCCTAGAAGTCTAGTCTAGGTGCCGGGGCTTAATCATTGCTGTGCATACGCACACTGCATGGCCCAACGGGAAGCAAAATACTTGAGCACACTGCATGGCCTCCGGGAACCTCATGTTGAACACCCGCACTGCGCACACACATGCAAGGCATCCCCCAGCTTGCCCATGCACCCCACCCTGGCCCATCGGCCCCCATCCTCCACATGCACTTCCATGGCAAGTTCAGTGGACTGAGCAGTGGCAACGCGCTTATCGTCAGCACTCACTCGTTGATGCAGCGCTTGGCGCTTGGGTCAGCCGCCTTGGCCCAGTTGAGCGCTGCCGGGACGACGGTGTTGTAGTAGTCGGGGCAGATGTTCTTCGCGGGGCCGGCGTGCAGCAGCTCGTTGAACACATCCCACTGGTCAACCTGACCCTTGAAAGTAGTCTGCATGGCATATTGACATGACACAATGGGCACTGGGTTGTGAGCCTCTTTTGCTCGCCTG
>BDDA01000318.1:103365-121610 GCA_001662385.1 Chlamydomonas asymmetrica | reverse complement strand
GCATTGCCTGCGCCCTTCCTGCACCACCCATTGTTTACCCCCGTGACACCCCCCTGAACGCCAGCGAGCCACCCAATTGCGCCAGCTCATGGTGCCTTGTACCTGTGTGGTGCGGATGGCCACGCTGCGTTCACCGCAGTCGGTGAAGAAGTTGAGGCAGTCGTTGTCCTCGTCCCCGAATTGAAAATCAAAATTCTCGTTTTGAAAGAACAGGAGTATGCACACAAAGTACGCTATGACAAGGGCCTGCCAAGGAACACGCAGTACAACGCACACCAGGGAGGGGCCAAGCGCACGCGTAAGCAAGCGCGTCACGGAACAGCAAGCAGGGCTCCCCAGCAACCTCGCGGGAAGGTGCCAAGCAAGATATATGTACAAGTAGCCTGTTATCCTGTCGCCCACTTCTGCAAAGGAAACCCTTGTTACCCTTGTAATGAACACCAGCGGCTGCCGCTTGCTGCATGCTGCGTATGCCATGTACACATGCGATCAACAAACTCCTGCTATGAAGTGGCCATACATGATGCATTGATGCTACAGCTCACAACTGGTCCCTCCGATTGTGCAACTACTTAAACGCAGTTGCGGTGTCGGGCACCTGGAACAGGCCTGCAACGATCAAGCCGGGCCATATGAAGGGCCAGAGAGGCGCGTCCAGGAAGAGCTTCTCGCCGTCGCCCAGTCGATTCCCCTGCTGATACACGGTGTAGCTCCGTGCGAGCAGGACCCAGATTGCGAGCATTCCGTTGAGGGCCGTCATGCGGCCGAAGAAGCAACCCATCAGCTTGTTTGAGTAGTTATCGCACGTGGTGTAGTCGTCCTTCGGTGGCAAGGGTATTAAGTTGGGCGCAAGCCTGCAAGAGTCCACAAAGTGCAACATGGCGGCCAAGGTGAGCGAGAGCTTTGAAGGCTCAAAACTGCTACAGATCAACAGGCAGGCTCAGCTGCGTGCCCAGGTTAGTTGGCACATGCACTTCTGGACTGTGTGTCAACGAGCAAGCTGCCCGATGGGGTGTGTCCGGAGCCGTTGTGCTGGCAGCTTTGTCTGCAGGGCCGAGCGACGGGCGCAGGGCACACGCAGCAATAGCAGCGCACAATGGTGGTTGGGCAGGCCACGTACCACAGTGCTGTTTCACAGGTCAGGAAGAACAGCTCCACGGATTTCAGCATGGCATGGCGTCTGCGGCGCGCGTCTATTTTATAACCGCGGGCGTCGTACAACGCAATGCGCGTCCGGTACACGACCCCAAACACGACGCTGAGGATCAAGCCAATGCCCGCGACGACTACGTTCTCAATCCTGGCAATGTGCGTGCTGTAGCGGTAGTAGTACCCGGAGGTGTCAGCAAGCCTGAACGAATGAAGGGGGCAGACGGCAACACGGGTTGGTTAAGTTGGTACATACGTCAGTGCCAAGTTCACGTAGTTCATGGACAGACTAAGACTGTGTGTGTGGCTCCGCGAATGGCTTCTCGGGTCCTAAACGTTCGTGCTCAGCCTAGCTGGAGGCTTGGCTTGGAAGTCCCTCGGACCATACTGAAGGGGCGGTACGGCACCCATCCAATGCACCCAAGCAAGCAAGGCATACGCCGGGCCGCATCGCAGCCTATAGTGGCTGCCTCGGAACATACAGCATGATATCACAGCTGGCCGTGTGAAGCCGCCCAGGGCTGGATACCAAACGTACGCCCAGCCGTGCAAGAGAGCAAACGTGCACACTGTAGCTAGTATTATTCCCGCATTATTCCCGCCAGCACAACGCCAACCGGTCAGTCTGCAACTGCCACGTGGCAGCTGCGCGAAACAACTGGAGGCCAGAAGTTTGATCCAGACACAAAGCAAGACAGCGTGCACCTTGAGCAGGTGTGCCTTGCTGTATGTGTGTCCTTGCGATCAGTGTAGCACGGGCAGTTTGACTGTTGCAGCAGAACTTCGCTGCACGCGAGTGTAAGAGTCAGTCCCCACCCCTGGAGTGTTCGGCTGGGTATATATATCCCGGAACAACTCATCCTGCATCTAGTAACCTCTTGGCAAAGCTTACAGCGAGCATGTACTTACTCCTCATAGACCATCAAGAAAATGCCCACGGCGAAAACAACCAAAAGCGCCGCGACCACAAGCTTGGTGGTGATAGGTGGGGCGAACTCCACATAGAACACCACGTTGGATTCTTCATGGTCGCTACGGCCGTGTTGATGAGGCTCGCCTTCTTTGCACTCAGCCGGGGATCCAAGCGGGGATGTAGCGAAATATTCTGGTGTTACCTTTCTAGCTGAAACATTGCTCGGAGCCTCCTCAAGCTCACGGCCGTGTTGTGCAAATGGGCTCCCAAACTGCAAAAAGTCGAGTGAGGCTGGGCGTGCTCGGACCGCCCCTTCGCCTGCTGGGACTCCGTTAGGTGCCACGCGAGCAGGATCCTGCTTCACTTCCGCATCTGCCTCTTGGATTGTTTCTCGGGCGTTGACCCTGGCTGCGTCCATGGCTTGCAGTTCCACTTGCAGACTGTCAAGCAACTAGTACAACTTGCATTGTATGTAGTTCAACTTGCAGTTCCACTTGCAGAACAATGCAACAAGAAGCAGCTGAATCAGGCTGAGCATGTATGGACGGCGGGAGCTGCATCTTGAGAGTCCGTACACAATGGCTTCCTTCCCGGCTGTACTGCTTGGTCCATCCACCTGGCGTCAAACAAGCGAGCTAAGTCGTATTTAACATACAGTGCGGAACCACATCCAGTGCACCGTTCGAGCGACTGTTATTGTCGGCCTTGTCCCAGCACTGCTGCACCTGAATGTATGTAGCTACGTACCATCGAATATGTGGGCCCACAACCTAGTTTCTGCAGGTTTCGGGGTTGCAAGGTGGCGGTATCACCACCACGCAACATAGCTGAGCGTATACAAGCCAGCATGCAGCTGTAAACGCCTTGCTCAGGGCAATATAAGGCCCCCGAACTTCTGGCTATCCGCTAGGGGCTTGTCTCGCTCAGACTGCCTGCTTACTGGTCAAAATATCGAGGTCCCCAGTCATCGTCCTCAACTTACAGCGCATCTTTCCAACAAACCGTCCTCAACTGTGTCAGTGGGACACCTGAGTCCCACTAATCGCCACATGCCTTCCTGCCCCTCCCGCCCGTCGAGCCGCCGAACTGCTCCTGCACCAAACTGCCCCGTCGCCAAACCTAACCTGTCGCCAAACCTGTTGCTTTGCACCAAGGTATCGTTCTTCCTCATTGTGTTTCTCATCTCCACACGTTCTCCTCCTCACCGCGCCAAGTTGCAGTCTTTTTGCTCCATCTCACTCAATGGCATCATGTAGCCCACCGACAATCCTCGCGTCTGATCAAAACAGACCATTCAGACCTCCCTTGTACACGCAGTAAGCTGTTAAGTGTGGCCCTAGCATACAGTGCAGCACTGGCGTAGCATGCGTACATATGTGCGCTGCCGGACCAAAGCAAATACCAAGTGTTACACTTTTCTTCTTCTTGGTGCAGACTTCCTAGAGGTCTAGGAAGTCTGCATGTGGGCGCCTCCTGCTCCATCCGCCACAGCTGAGCCAAATTCCACACTATCATCAACAAACCCGTGTTGGCGGCACTCCATTGAGACCAACACGCTGGTCCAGCATGCCATGTCAATAGCGGCGAGCAGAAGAGAGGGGCGCGGGTAGCGCGGGGAGTGGGAGCAGGGGGAGGGGGCGGGGATGCAGCATGCTGCATGCCTTGGCTGTGCAAACGGAGGGGTGCGAAAACAGGTACGGCCTATGGGCAGTTGGGCTTGTCGGCGTCCACGTCCACGCTATGCACAAATGTCATCCTCAATCCTGCGCGCATTCGGGGTGCGTGTTCGGCATGAAGGGCACCCCACCAAGTGTGCAGCGCGACAGTTAGAGGCTCTGGATGCCAGTTGCTCAGGCAACACAACGCCCCAACGCGCCACCACCCACATCGGCGACGCATTGACGCGTCGCCCCAACAGGGCCGGTGACGACACGTGGCAGCACACAGGAGCGCACCTTTTGGCAGTGGAGCCTTGCTCTCGCTCTACTCACTTTTGCTCCCAACGCACATGCCCTCCATCCCCCCCTTGCAACCCCGCACGCCACGCCCCCCCGCACATACACCCTTTCCGTGTTTGCCCCTTCACACTCTGACTGGATTTCCTAGCCCTTCATGACCGTATCGGTAGTACCGGATCTCAATGGATTATAATCGAGATCTCACACACCTGGCCATGAGCTCTCCAAGTAGTCCGGCCGGACGATGAGGTCGCCATCGGCGTTGATGATGACTTTGTGGCCACGCAGGGTGCTTGTACACAAGGAAACCAAATATTTGGGGCTCAGGGGCACCTGCATGCGCACGAGACAGGCAGACACGTAAACAGCTGGGGGTTAGGAGGGAACCCACTCGGGGGGCGTAGCACGCATGGGGGAAGGGGGGAGGGGGAGGGGAGCGGGATGCCAGAGCAATGGGTAGGGGGATGCATGCCAAATCCCTGCCCCGGGGACCCATCCAACACACCCGACAAAATGAATCAATCCAATCAACCACGCGTTTACGTCAGACACCACGCACCAACTGAACAGCATGCAGAACTGCCAGCTCTACCCTCCACTAGGGTGAGTGGGCCGCCAGACAGAAGGCCCCGTTGTCATCCACCAGAGAGCGGGCTGCCCCCTCTCACATCAACAGCGGCAGAAAAAGCAGCAGCAGCAGCAGCATGGCCAATCAGGTGACCTATATGATGATCTAGATGATCGGTGCGTACGTAATCTGAGTCCAAGTGTCACAGCATGAGGCGCGTCCGCACCTTCCACACGCGCATGCTGGCGACGCATTAGCCAGCCCTCTTGGTGGGTGACAGTCGAAGAGGGTTAAACACGACTGTGAGTGGAATGTAATTGTTCCAAGGTTCTCAGTGCTCTAGGTTGCATTTCTTGCGCTTCTCACAGCAGGTTGATGTTTTGTAGCTTGCTGTTTATCAGGCAAAGAAGCGCCGACTGGGCACTAAGGTGCTGTAAGGGCTCCAAACGATGCGCTTTGCTTCCAATCCTGTACTGCAGTCCTCATCAAGCTGGTTGCATGCATGGTGCAAGCCGAGCAAGCCGAGCCCTGTTGTAGACCTGGACGCTGGTGTTTTGCTGCCGTGCGCGACGGGGACGGCTGTTTTGGCAAGCGCCAGTGCGTGCTGGGTCCCTCAAATCCAGACACAGCAGTGCATGGCACATTGATGTTGTAGTTTGCTACCTCACTCCGGACCTGACTCGGGCAGACAGACAAGCGAATTGCGAATACTGGTGTCTGGCGACAGGCAGTGTGCGCGCATGCAGCGCAGAGCGGGCTAGGAGGGAGTGCTTGCAAGGAAACGCTTAAAGGGACTCAACGAGGCTGCAGTCAGTCAGTCGTGGATTGTTGGGGCATTGCCTTCGGATGACTAGGGCAAGCAGCACCTGCTGGTGCACAGCCCTGTAGCAGTAAGTAACACACCGCAGAAAGATCCAAACAAATCACATGGTGGCCCTCGCATCGTCGTACATCATGCAACACACGGCACCAGATCCCAAGCAGGCATGGGTCAGCTAGTGCTCGAGGATACGGGACGACATAAGCTACCCATGCTGCTACCGTGCCGTACGTAGCTGGATTGCCAAGGTGTCAGTGAGAGAGTGCGCCAGCGTGCAGTGATGATGAGTATGTGATGGTGTGCATTGAGGGAAAATCCGAGGCTTCCGTGTGAAGGCGTGTTCATTGCCATTCAGTGTAGGCGTTCGCGTATGGCCAAGCACGTGACGAGCCGTTGATGCTCTTTGCATGACAGGCAAGGCAGATCAGGGGCAGGCCATTGTTCGTGGCGATTGAGATGCAGTGCGTTGCGTGTATCAGTGCGGTTGTAAGCATTGTAGCGTTCGAGGCGTCGCACTGTCCTTATTTGCAGTGTTACGTACTGCGCTGCCTGTCGTACGTCTACTTCTGTTTGTCCTGATTTTCCAGCATGCCAAGCTTGCCCATGACGTCCAGCAGAGCGCGGCGACCAGGCATGGTCGGAAGGTTCATGCACATGCCATTGATAGGCGTGCCCTGGCCGTTGATGCAGAAGCTGATGTTGCGGTATGACGGGGCCGCCTCGGTGATGTTGAACGCGCCCATGATCAGCTCGCCGCTGGTGGGGGACAGCAGGCCGCCGTAGCCTGAGTAGGTGAAGCCGTTGCCTGAGAAGAGCGCGTTCATGCTGCCCATGCAGTTGTTGAGGCAAAAGGCCCTAAAGGCGAGGGTCTGGTTTCGGGTGTCGTTGGGGGCAATGGAATTGTAGGCGTCGACAAAGGCTTGCTTGAGTATAGTGACATTTGCGGGTGTGCAGGCGGTGTAGTTGAACTTCTCCTGCTGCAATATCGAATTGCAAGGTTACAGCACAGGCGAGTTGGACAAGGAAATGGGCACCTAAACAAGCGGTGTGGCCGTATGGCAGCTAAGCAGCAGCAGCAGCAGCAGCAGCAGCAGCAGCAGCAGCAGCAGCAGCAGCAACAGCAACAGCAACAGCAACTGCACCGACTCCTCCCGTGCAGCAAGCGCAGCAAAGCTGAGCCTGTGCTGCACTGATATCGCTGAGGGTGGGTGTAACATTAAGTTCCTTGGGAGTGCAACCTTGCACACGCACGAGCCCCGCTGAGTGACGCCCCCTCAACTGCCAAGCAAGCGTTGTCAGGTAAGGTCCGTATCACGCAACGCCACATGACAGCAAGGTGTGAGGTGTGATGAAACTCAGACCCCACACTCACGTGCCAGTAGTTCCACAGGGGGTCGCAGGTCACGTTATCATTCGGGTCGGCTGCACTTGCCGCGATGGGGACGTAACGGTCCAGGGGCAGCGGCAGCGACAAATTGCCGCTTGCACTGGTGGTGTTGCACGTCTGGTTGTTAATCCTGAATCCCTTGACCACAGCCGTGACTGCAGTCTTGTTGGGGAAGTGTGAGTCAGCGAATGAGCACTGGGAGGGGCAGCCGGTGAGGCGCTGGAAGGGGACTGTCTCAAGCATGCTGATGACCGCGCTGTTGATGGTGACGCCCTTGTACGAGGTGGTGTTGCCCTTGACGTTCTTCAGGAGGTACTCCCTTTGGACGTTGAACAACACAATAGGAGCGAACAAACATTCGTCCTGGTGTCCAGCAGGTGGGCGAAGGAACCGCACAGATTGCACCACGGACAATTGTTTGCAAGGGGAACCGGCCAGGGTGCTTTGCGGCATGCACTCACCAGTAGCGGGCAACACCACGCCATGTGGGCACCATGATCCTGGTGTATTTGGAGCTGGGCTTGAGGAAGACACCAAGATTGTACACCTGGGTAATATTGCCTTCCACCGCAGCTGAAACACACCATAACAAACCCGTCAGTCTTGAACTCCTCAAAGAGTTTGGAGTTATGATATGCCTATTAATTGTGTTCCACCTGGTGAAGCAGGTGGGTTGCATTCCGACTCAAGACTCAGCACAAGGAAACACGTCATCAGTGCCCCGAAACCAAGAAACCACAGCCTACTTGGAACGCGACTGCTGTTGACCACTCAGTTAGGTTAACAGCAGATAGACAGGAACAGCAGCGTATGACACGCCCCGGTGCAAGCACTTTGTTTATCGCGCGCTGGGGGATAGTTAAGGTGTGCACCGCCGCCCACCACCACCAACCCACGGCGGGTGTAGCTGTATGCGCGGTCCGGGGATCTCGGGGGTGACGATATGTGTTATCTTAACTGATCGTAGTCGTCGAAGTGCGAAGGGTTTGACGTACCGCTGCAGGTAGGTGTCCGTGGCTAACACCCCCTTCATCGTCAAGCACCAGCAGATCAACTACACACGTTTACCCACTATCGTGTTATGCAGGGAACTTACTGTAGCCAAGTTGTTGCAACAATGAGTTGCCGTTGGACACGTCGATAAGGCCCTGGAAAGTTGTTGAAGCGAAGCTCTGCTGGTGGCTCGCCACAAAAATGCCAGGACTCCGAGGATAACCTATCCGCAAGTACCTATATTGATGAATACAGGAAAAATGTAAGTGGTGGCCTGGCCCTGTCTCGGCTGACAACTGTGCATGGCACACAGAGGATGTTGCACAACTAGGATTTCCCGTTCGTGAGGCTGAAAGCTTCAAGACAGTACACTCACTTGGCTCCAGCCTCGTTTGTGCTGTAAAACCTTAGGGCACGAACGGCTGTGTTTTCGAGGTTGCTCGATTCAGCTGCCGTTTGATTTTCGGCTGATACCAGAACGAACACAAGGTTGGATGACACACACACACACTCCTTTTTGCCTTGAAGGCTGAGATATACTCGTCTGGGGTGTGTACGCAGACTGACTGCTCTTGTATTTCCCTGCATACTCACCATGGCAGCAAAGAAGCAGATTGGAATGCACTTTATTGCCAGCTGCAGGTGTGACAAAGAACGGAGTCTGAGTGAGGAACCTGAATATTGCGTCCTGTCCACACACACCCCAAAGACACTCACTTGTCAATGGGGAGGAGCCTCTTGCTTGTCGCCAACGTTCCAGGCAACACGAGGGCTAGCAACGTCAACAGTGGCAAGATCCGTGTCAACACCATTTTGCTTGCTTTCATGCTGGTGCTGGAGGGCCGACAATTAGAAGTAACAAGCATGGTGGACAATACGCGGTGATAGAGCGGTGAAAGGCTGCAGGACGCTTGCATTCTCGGCTCATGCCAGCAAAACGTGAATTGCACGACAGTATTGCTGGTTTCGACAGTTGGCTGAATAGCCATTGTTCGACGGTGGAATGTCTTAATATGTCTCAGCTTTAACCCAGCACCCAGGCAGGACCCAGGCAGGCACACATCATCTTAGACGACCTCGCATTTTCATTGCAGGACGTACTGGCAGACTGCTTGCAGTTCCTCGATCAACGCTGCGCTGGCTCAACCACGAGTGACAGTAGTCAAAATGGCTGAAACGTACGATTGGATGTCAGAATGTGATTGTTCCAAGCTTCTCAGCGCTCTAGTTTGTGTTCTTGCGGTTCTCACCACACAATAGGTTGCTGTTGTGTACCTTCAGTTGAGACTGTTTATTTATCAGACCATGAAGCGCCAACTGGATGGGCACGAACGAAGGTGCCATATCAAACGGTGCACCTCGGTTCCATTCCTGTCCTGCAGTGCTCATCAGCTGGACAGGACTGGACGTGCACGCAGTGCATCGTGAAGTTTTAGCAAGCACCGGTAGTGTTTTCTGGATCAGCCCATTCGCCCTCGACTGCACGACTTCATGCTGATGTTTGGGCCCCCCCGTGGTGCGGCCGCTGGCGTCGGACAGATGGAGCCTCCAGCTTCCTGAATTAATGCGGCCGACAGTTACCGATGACACACACACTGGCATATGAGCTCCGAACTTTCAGCACGAATGTGTGTCAAGAGAAGTTGCTGTCAATGGTATGCTCATTCAAACTTTGTTTTCCAGACTACGCTCAAGACGTTAACTCCAGACCAATCAGCACGACAACTTGTCACCTTGCCAACATGACCTGACACCTAGCTACCGGGATGGAGTCTTTTCTAAGCGCCCCAAGGATATCTCCCTCCCTCACACACACGAATTGCAGCACTCTGCGGCATGCCCTCTGCGCCCATATGATACGGTAGCAAAACACAACAACCAGTGCATCGATATTGCTGCACATTAACTGCACAATAACGCCCGCCGCACATTCGCCGCACCAAGACCGCGCTGACCGACACGAAGGCAGCCCTCAACCTGGTCCTCAACATGCCACAGCATTCGGTACTGCCGCATGAAGCACATGACAAGTGGAAAGCCCTGCAGGGCCACCACCAACCTGACAAGCATTGCTGACAAGTTTGCGCAACAGACACGCACACACGCACACACTACACACACACGCACACAGGGGCAGGGTGGTCCTAGTGGTAAGTAGCTTCGCTTCGCAGCCCATGTCCTTCAACTCGGATCCTTGCGACCCCACTTTTCGGTTCGATCCCGATTTGCCTCCCCCTCGCATGTTTGGAACTCATGGGTCGCGGACTCGCGGGCCATGGTTCAAAACCTGCTTGGAGTGTTTCCTCCGTCGTTGCTGCGACCGAGATGCGGGTGGATTTCCTGTGGTGCGGGGCACCCCAACCCCGCGCCACGGGAGCGCGCGTTTCCACTGCCCTTAGGGACCGTCAATCCCGGGGCTTGTCCACTGTCCCGGTGTGGTTTAGCGCAGCTGTGGCGGATGGAGCAGGGGCCGCCCGCATGCAGGCTTCCACACCAAGAAGCAAAAAAAAAAAAAAAAACATGCACCGCCGCAAACCGCGCTCATGCTCACGTCTGTTGCAGCATGCGGACAATTCGGCGAGCCATGCCATTGACCCATGGGGACTGCAACTAACAACAAAACCCTACCAACGGGTGGGACCATTATGCGGGTTACACCGTGCCTATATGTGTGGACCGAGGTGCACAGGTGTGTGCTGCTGTTTGAAAATCGCATCGTCGCACGCACACCCACCGCGCAAACTCCATCATCCAACAGGCACCGCTGGCGCCATAAACAACCCAGCATCATTGGCACGCGGCTCACGTGGTCAACAGCAGCAAGGCGGAGCGTGCTCACCGCAAGCACAAAAAAGCACCAAAGAGCAAGCTCCACCCAGCGCAAGCTCGGGATGAGTGCTGCAGGACACGCTTTTCATGACAGCAGTAGTTTTGATGCGTTCATTACCCCATCAATTGCAGAGAACAAGAAACAAGCACGCGTTGCAGGCGGATCACCAGGCGAGCGTACAACCCGCTGGCTCAATGCAAAAACCCAGAGTCAAGGCTTCCGGATTGCCGCAAATATGTATCGGCGCCAGCCGCCTGCAAGGCATGCAGGTCGGGGGTCGCTGCCACCTGCGTAGTTACGATAATCAATCGCCAATGCATACGAAATTCGCGATCGGCCGAACCAGAGTTCCGACAAAGGTCTGGTTCCAGTGGGAAGCGGGGTGTTCAGCAGTGAGAGTTCATAACTGGAGCGTGAAGCCCATTTCGGCAAGCGCAGTTCATCACATCAGTCAAGGCAGGACGGTTGCCTGATCAATTCTTGATCGTTTCCAGCTAATTGCTTGGTGTACGTGTGCCACTCACGTGCAAGCGCACGAATGCCACCACACCGTTCATCCGTGCGTGATCGGCATTATACACCCAGGTCTGGGTGCCCACATTCATGACTTGATAAGGAGCACGCGCGTGTGCACCAAGCGCATTGCTCACACGCAATGTACATGCGTGACGACATAAAAATATGGAGCAAACAGCGCACCAGCAGCCGGCAAACGGTCGCGGGTCATGCCGTGGCCTGAACAGCCGGCCGTGTGTAAACTTTGTGCCACGCAGTGCACACAGCCAGACCGCATGCGATCCACGCAGATCGCGGTCCCGCCTGAACGCACCTGAGATTCTGCCTAACCCACCTTGCTTATGCTGCACAGTAGCTCTGTGCAAAGTAGAGGTGGCAATGGTCTCCCCAGCAGTGCAACGCACTTGCGCTGCAAAACGCAGGCAGGTACGACGGGGCTGCTGATGCGATCACATGATCATGGCATGAATGCATGACGCTAGCAAACAATGCCAGAAAGTGCGTGCAGCGCACGCTGCATCCGTATTGCATACACAGCACTACGGTATTAGCTATGTACAACGCATTATGCATGTGATGTGGCAAATGGTTGTGCCTCCAAAAATGCGCCCACACCGAAAGCGCAGGTACGCGAGTCAACACCAAGCACCACGAAAGCAGCTGTGCCAGATTACCAATATACTGCTCACATACAGCTCATTTCCGTCCATTGAAAGCGCCCCCTCACCCCTCCCGGCCCGCGTGAAACCGCCAATGCACCCAGCGCCGGCACGCTCGCCTCTACTTGAACCAGGAGCGCAGGTCCTGGCGCTGCTGGTACTCTGGCAGCAGGACGGTACGCGCTACTGCCGTCAGCTTGTCGGCCACCTGCACCAAGCAGCAGGCACGCAGGCAGGCGGGCAGGCAGGCAGGCGCACATAAGCGCACCGCACTGCAGGTTTTGACGATACGAATGATACAATGTGATGCGATGCGAACAACGTATGATCAAACGGTCGTAGCATGAATCAGTATTCATTACACCCTGCACAGTTATGCGGCAGATGAAACATTGATCTACACGGCTGCGTGTACAGGCCATATGCCGCCGGGGACAACGCAGTCTGCTGAACCCGGGGCTGCCAGCTTGCAGCAACACTGGCCTATGTTGCCAGGCGCATGCATGCGTCTCAGAAGCATCTTTCAGATGCCCTCCTTCCACAAGCACCAGTAGTCCAGTACACAGGCATACGGTACTGTGGGCACACATGTGTGGTCACAGCTGTGTGTCACGCACGAGCAATCGCACCTTGGTGAGCGCATAAATGTACGCAAACGTGCGCACGGCATCGTCTGGGTTTGTGTTGACCGTCAGTTGATCTTCCGAGAGCGTCATGAAGCGCTGGTGGCGTGCACGCCGCAGCTTGAAAATCATACGATGGATCTGCATACGGTGCCCCAGCGTGCAGCCATGCAGCCCAGCATGCACCAATGAGTGGCGGAAGTCGGCTGCATGTATGCTGGGTAGCGTGTCAGCATACGCACGTGCGATGCGATGCAGTGTGACGTGATGCGGTGTGATGGCACGGGATGGGCCGTCCGCACGCACAAATGATCGGCGGCAACATGCCTGAGATGACTATGCACATGCTGCCATCAGTACACTTGGAAGCAAGAACACCTGAATGCATAACCAGCAGCTTGTACGGCAAATGGGCAACTGACTCGTACGGCACAATGCGCAGCAGGTCAGCCCTCAACCCTCCAGTGCTCGTCACCAGTATCAGCAGTGCTCCCCAGCCGCTTGCCTACCTTCACCCGTTGCTGGTGCAGTCGTGTAATGGCCACCTCCAGCGTATGCTCAGCATCAGGGCTGGGCGTGCTCTTGCCGCCAGCCCCAGGGTCCACATCGTATTTCGTCGACAGTGCCACGTTCACTGCTGACGCTACGCTGGCCATCGAGTCCAGCAGCACCTGTATCCTCAGTACCAGGGGGGGCGGGGCAGAGAGAATGTACAAGCGGGGTTGAGGCCAATGATTAAGGTATGCAAGACGAAGGGATGATGCAAGGCTCACTCAAACTGTAAGAGCATGAGCGAAGATCGGAGGCTTAACGGATCCACAGGGCTGGAGGGCCGCAAACTTGTGGTGTTGGGCTGCGCTTGGGGTGCCACTGGCTACGGGCCTGTAGTATGGCCCGAGAAACACCGATGGTCAGGGCAGGGCAAGGAGCGCTGCCGCCAGGTCCATACCGATATGCGCCCTGACCTGCAGCAGCTGCGACAGAGTCCGCGCCATGCCATTGTGCCTGCTTGTAGTGTGAGAGATGCCGCAGCAGTGTCCGCTCACCTTGAAATCAAACTGCAGCGGCAGCAGCAGGTGCTCGTACGTCCATCCCGTCAGGTGGCCCGTCACTGCTGCCAGTGGCCGGTCCACCACCAGTGACATTGCAGCCAGGCGGTCCAACAGCACCAGCTGGGCACCCAGAAGCGCAGGCACGATCTGCAGAGGGCGAACAGACAGTGGATAATGGAAATGCACGACCGCATCGCATGCTGTGATTGGATACTGCCATATTGGACCTGGGAAGAGGCATTGCATGAAAGGGCAGTTTCTCCGCTTTCATCAAGCGGCGTGTTGCTCAGCCAGCAGTCTACACCAAAAGCCGGCGAGCCGATCTGCGCTGCACCCACCGGGGGCGTCGCGAGTGCGCCGCGGCTCCACATCACCACGTCACGCCCCAACGCCACCTGCACGTCTACCAGCGGCTTGGCGATGGAAGCCTGCATGGGACGCCACCAACGGCAAGGTAGGCAAGCAGACAGAATCAGGTACCGGTCAGGCTGGCCGGCCAGTTGGTGGCAGCGGGATAAGCACACCTACGCACCCTAATTACCTGTAGTAGGCTCAATCTGCAGCAGCTCGATGACTCGCAGCAATCAATGCCACAGGTAGCATGTCCCATGCTTGCAAGGAGCGCTGATGGCATGCGTGAAACCACCCACCTGAAGCTTTGCTGATTTGGACTGTGCCGGCGTGGTAAGGCATGTGAACTCAATGTGTTGATCTTCCTCTGCGACGCTGGCGACTGCTTCAACCGTCAAGGCCACATGTGCACCGTCGCCGTCGCCGTCGCTGTCCCCGCCGCCGGCGTCCCCTTCCCCCGCTCCTGCTGATGCGCCCTTCCCCGCCCGGTTGTCGGGACCCTCACGGCTGGTCCCCTCGTTCATTACCTCCAGCCGGCTTTCATCGTTACCCTCCTCCCGGCCCTGCTGCTGCGCTATCTCAGCGTCCTCATCCGCCTCATCCAGAGGTACACGAGCTAGCGGCATGGAAGTGGTCATGAGGCTCCTCTGGCCTGGCTTTGCACCTGCTGCTGCTGCGGACGCTTTCACGCTGGCATTGTTAGGTGGATGGGGAGGGGTGCTTGCCGTGGTGGTGGCGGTGGTGGCAGTGGCGGGTGCTCCGGGCTTGTGGTGTGAGCTGGCGTCAGCACTCAGGTTGGATGAGGTCGGATTATGCAGCGCAGGCTGGGAGTTGGATCGGCCGACCGCACCCGGGCCGCTCAGCACTGCGGCGTCGCTGACCGGCAGAGCAGCGCGGCCCTGCGCGTAAAAGTCCTCATGCTGCGAGGATGCAGGTTGAAAGGCAAATGCATGGTACGTGTGATCAAACCATCAACATGACCTGTACGGTGGCACGGGGTGTCAGATCTCGACAGGTGTTGGAGTGTTTCGGGGGCCTGGCCATGCGTACGGTGGCGTCACCTCCTTTGTGCAAGCCCACTGGGATCATAAATCCATCATGCATGCCAGCATGCGGACATGACTCATCACAGGCCCCCCCGCATGCACAGCAGTACGACAGCACTCACCATCTCCTTCAGCAGCTCCACCGACTTGTTCAGCGACTTGGCCATCTTTTCGAGGCTCCAGTCGGTTGTGTACCTGGGGTGAACAGCACAGAGGGAGGGAGGGGTGCAGCAATATTAAAGCAGTATGGTATGATGATCGTTGCATGGCACTACGCTGGGATGTATTCATGCGTGGTAGGGTGGGTAGGTTGGTGGATGTGATGCGTCGTGTGCCAAACAGTACTGCGGCCAGACACTATGCGAAGCAGAGTGCAGGGTGCCCTCCCCTGCTGCCCCCTCAACCCCTCATGCTGTTCCCCCAGACCTCCGCGGGGGTCCGCAGACCCTATCGGGGACTCACCAGGGGAGAATGATTTGGGATATCAATGAGGGGATGGTGCAGCCGATGGTGACTGACGCTATGCGCATCACGTAGACGTACACGCTGCCGGTAGGCATCCCCGTCACGCTGATGTACTGGCACAGCACCAGGCTGTGGAAGGTCACCAGCGACAGCGCAATCATGTACCGGTATGTGTGGTCCCAGACGCAACCGACCTGCGACCCACGCCGCACACACACCGCACAGTCGGGCGCACGGGTCAGCAACTCAGTAAGTGCCCCCCCAAACCCAGCTCATCTGTGGGAGTTCTGCGTAGGGCGGACAAGGCAGCGGGCACATTGGAATTCCTGCAACCCAGCAGGAATATTTTTTATAGTTGGGTTCGTGCTCCAACACGCTGCTGTCCCTTTGCAGTGGACACTCACCAAGCCTGTGACGCTGCCTAGGATTGCCGCCAGCGCGTATGGGTTTGTCGCCAACCTCTCGTCCATCATCACCAAGAACGCCAGGGTGCCTGTGAGTGACACCAGCAGCGCACTCGCAGAGAGTAAGTCAGGAAGGCGCCTTGCACCATGGGTCCCCTGTTTTACGGTGTCGCAGAGCACGGTAGCGGTACCGTTGCGCTAGCGTCGCGCCTCACCTCCCACCACCGTTCCCACCGTGCGCGCCACCGCCCTGCTGACGGTTATCTCCACGCGGTCAAGCATCGACACGCTGACGGCGATGAAGCCAAAGGCAGGCTGGTAGTTCCGCATCTAGGAAAGCAGGAAAGAAGACGGCCGAAATGGCATACGTGTGAGTGCGTGTGTACGGTAACTACGGTATTCAACTACTATACAGGCGGCGGCGGCGGCGGCGGCGGCGGCGGCGGTGGTGAGCACGCCGGATCGCCGGAGCAGCAACCCACGAGCGCAGCAATACTCTTATACTCCCAAACATCAATCACCACAGCGCATGTTCCACGACGGCACCATTGTGGCGTCAACATGCAGGCTGGAAGTGATATTTTGCGGGCCGCCACGTTCACAGGCAATGCGTCGATTGAAGCTGCGCGCTCTCAACACCCCGCCCTCGACCCGCCCCTGTCGCGCTCACCGCTGCCGTTGCTGGGTTGACGGACAGGCCGAGGATGATCACCAGCACGGTGGTGCAGGACAGCCAATACTTGACTGCCGCCTGGAAGATGCGGTTCCGGAGCAGCGCCTGCACAATGTCACAGGTGATGCGGTACAAGCGGTAAAATGATGATCAATCCTTGAATGCATGTGTTTGGCGGGCAGGCACAAAACGTTGGGCATTCACAGCCATGCAGGATGAGAGCTCTTCAGCGATGCAAACAAACCCAAGGCTGTTACCCCGCGGCCTGCTGCAAGCCCGGCAAACACTTCGTGAGCACTCATCCGCTACACGGGCGCCCATGGGTACCTAGCTCTAGCATTAGCACTAACATTAGCACTAGCATGGCACCAGCCAGCTTGCGGGCTGGTTCACATTCAATTCTTCAAAGCTTGGCTTGCCTTGATGCCGCCTTCCTTCGCCACCGTAGGCACTTTGGTCCTGACGCGGTAGATCGCATCCTTCACAATAGGGATGATCAGGATGATCTGCGCATCAGCATATTGGCAAGCATGCACCAGGCAGCACAGATAGTTGACGGACGCCGATGCCATCCTTGCCGTTCCGCAGACGCCCCCGATGTTGCATAATTGAAACTAATGGCGCACACAATGAGATGCTTGGCGTCAGGCTGCCTAATGACCCTCGGCCGTTATGATGACGATGATGATTTTTACAGTCTGCTAGCACAAGGCCAAGCACTGCCCTCAAAGAGAGGACCAACACCCAAAAGACAAACAACAAGCACTGACAGACACGCTAACAGACATGCTGGGTATCTCATGCCATCCACGACCCATACGGCCATGCACCACCCAACAAAGCGTACGACAGGTGCTTTCACCCCCACCGCCACCCCTCAGCCGCATCACCATCACCATAACTAGCACCACCACAACGACAACAGCAACGCACCATCCAGTAGCGCCCCAGCCAAGCGAGGTGATACTCCGCTGACTTGCGCGCCGTGTACACCAGCTTGCGGGAGATGCTCCACGCTGCCTTCTGCTGCTGGCGGGCTGACATCGATGCGCGCGTGTCCTTGCTAGCATTCTGAGGCCAGACGGGTGCCGCTGCATCGTCCTGCGCCTGCTGCAGCTTCCTGACAGCTTCCTCCACGTCCTCCATGGCCTGGATGACGCCGTTGGTGAGCGTCCACAGGAACATCAGCGCGCGCATCTGCGCATGAACACGAGCATGCAAACATACAGGCGGGCAACCGTCAATTGCAATGTGCATGGCAACTCGAGAATGCAGAATTTGCACCGTATTCCACAAGCACAGCAAACCAGGTTTGGGCAGGTCTGATGCATCCGCAAGAGCGACAGTCGCTCACGTCAGCGCAAAAACCCATTCGCTGTCGCTGAGTGCAGAGTGTGGCAAACACACTGCTTATGGGCATGCAGCTGTAGCTGTAGCTGTGCCGCTGCATCCTGCGCCCAGCCGGCCACCCACCCGCACACCCTCGGCGATGTTGATGGCCGGGAGCTGGCGCCGGTGGCGCCTCACGTGTGGCAGCGCCACCTTAGCATCACCCGGGGCCAGCTTTGAATCCCGGGGGGGCGCGCTGGTAGCGCTCATGGCGGCATGACGTGTGCCATGCGATCGCGGTCGTAGCGTATCATTCCTGGGGACGCGCTGAGGAGCGCTACGCGGCGCCTCCATGCCCGGCCCCTGCTGGGCCGAGCGAGCAGCAATGTCGGCGTGGGTGGTGTCAACTGCTCCAGCGCCAAGCGCAGGCGGGGGCAAGGACGCCTGTGTGGCAGCGGAGATGCCGCCCTGCGTTGCAAATGCTGACATGATGCCATGAGCGCCTGGCA
>BDDA01000318.1:87965-102391 GCA_001662385.1 Chlamydomonas asymmetrica | reverse complement strand
GGGGGGGGGGGGGGGGGTGCAGCATAGTCGTCGCGCCCGCCTGGCATCAGACCGCTGCTGCCGTTGCGCACCGGGGTGCCCGCACGCACAGCATGATCGCCACTGGGCGGAGCTGTCTGTTCTCCGTCGTTCGTTTTGGCAGCAGGCTGTGGGGAGACGTCAGGAGGTGAGCCGGAACCCTTTCCAGTCGATTCCTGAGCATGAGGCGGCGCGTCCTTAGGGTCCTCTGCGGCGTTGGCGGCACGCCACACATCACCTCGGGCGCCTTCCTGTATGCCGGCGTAGGCGGGTTCGCCGCTCACGGGCCCGTCCACTTGCTGCGAATCCAGCCGCCTGAGCCCCTCCATCTCATAGTGCAGTCGCCGCCAGTAGCCCCGCATCATGGCCATCAACCCGGACTTCAGGTCCTCACGCACCTCAGCCCAGTTGGCCGCGACCTCAACTCGGCCGCAATTGCGGCTGCTCTGATTGTACCCGAGACCTGCTTTCGCTTTTCCTTTTGCTGCTGCTGCAGACTCCTCGTCCTCATCCTCATCGCTGCCAAATGAGCCAGAAACAGGAGCTGCGGAGGCGGCGCTCTGCTGATGGCGCTGTTTGTGGCCCTGGGTGCGCAGGAAGCCACAGCTGGCACAGTGCAGCAGGCGGGCCAGCAGCGCCCGGAGCTGGCTCGGCCGCCGCGGCCTCACCACCAGCTGCGCTGCCAGGTCGGAGCAGTTTGCAGCCAGCGCCGCGTATATCTCCCGGAACATGGGCACTAAGTTGACGGTGGTGAGGCTCTCCAGCGTAGCATCGCCCGCGACCTGAAGTGTGAGGGTCACGAGTGGTCAGGAGCGCATACAATGTGCTCTGCCGCTAGTCATGGCACAAGCACAACACATGCGGAGCAATATGGTAATGGCCTGTCAGGCCGCCGAGCACCAAGTCATTCAATTACAAGCACGGCGATTGGAGCACAACATGCACAGAAGGCATGTATCGACATCGCCCCAAGTCCTCATGCCCCTAACGTCCCCATGCCGCACCCACCTGCATCTTCTCCTCCAGCACGCACTCCATGGCGGCGACACGTGTGACCAGCGTGCCCACCGCATCAATCACTTGCAGCCAGCAATCTGCATGAAGCAGGCAGCCAGGTTAGTAGCATGGTTCGTGCGGCTCATGCCATGACGCCATCAATCACCACTAATGCACTGTACTGCACAGCAGTGAGCAGCAAGCTGAAGCCGAACCATGACAGCTACAGGCTTCACCAGCCGTTGTTGTCATCAAACGCCCATTTGGTGACTGACGCCCACAATGCAGTTGCAATAACAGAACAGGCTACGTTTTGCCTCGAACACAGCTACAACAGACAGAGCTTTTGCCTCAAAGGACATCCGCTCCGTTGTGCACAGTACAATATGCTGATTTGTACCTCTTGGGAAAGGCCTGCCGATAGCAAAGGTCGGCTCGTAGGCGACGCTGGCCAGCAGCCCCCTGGCCTGCGCAAGCAGCGGCCGCATCTCCACAATCGCAGCGCCGCTGCCGCTGTGGCACGCCGGGCCGCCAGCAGCAACCGGCTCTGGCGCGGGCTCAGCGACCTTTGCTACCTCCGCTTGCGCCGTGCCTGCGGGGGCGGCGCTGGCGCCGTTGTCTGCAGGAACCGCGGCTGCTATGGCCGCCACATTGTCAAGCGGTGGAGCAGCCTCTGCCCCTGAGTCAGGACGGTCCGGTGCTGCAGGTGCTGCTGCGTTGGCAGCGCCTGCGGCTCTGCCCGGCAAGCCCACTGCAGGCTGATCCGAGCCGAGCGCTGCCGCAGCGGCCGGAGAGCGTGTTTCGCGGTCGGTGCTGTCCACCCCGGTGGTGTCATCGCCGGTTGTATCAGCGGTGTTGGCACGGAGGGGTCCAGGGGCGTGAGAGGAGGCAGCAGCGGCGGCCTCCCGCTCACGGTGATTGAGGGCGATCTCGCTGCGTGACAATCGCAGGCCGTCGGGGTGGCCGGATTTTGATGTCGCGGCGTGCGCAGTGGCGGTCAGGTGTTCCCCGAACGACTGTGCGCGCTGCACAACCCAGCCCTTGAACTTTTTGGCCTCAACTGCAAGAGAGGTGCGGTTGAGTCCACGGGAGGGGTCCGAGGTGTGGTGGGGCTGTTGGTGGTGGTGGGGCTTGTGGTGGTGGTGGTGGTACTTATGCTGGTGCACGCGCCGCTTCTTGCCTGCAGGCATGGTGGCCTGCAGGCAGGCGATTGAGGGGCAGCGTGAGCAGGAAGGGCGGCAGCAACAATTACCATTGACGGCCAGTTAGGCCGCCTGATGACTTTGATGAGACCTCAAGCAAGGAGGCTGCGACTGCAAAACCGCATGTACCTTACTAAACCGCTAGACGCGCCTTATCCGCCTGCTGCAAGGCACAAAAGCGCAGGTCTATTCTGACTACCGTACTCTCACCTCTTGCAGCATGGCAAACAGATCGTCGTCATGAATCGCGCTCTCACCCCCGTCATACAACAGCCGGCCCACCGAGAGGCCTCGCAGCGCGCCGCGAAACACCGTGTCGGTGATGTCGGTTGCGCTGCCCTCCCCCTCGCTTCCTTCGCTCCAGTCCGTGGTGCTATACTCACTAGCACTTGTGGTGCTCACGCGGCCGGCGCTGAAGTGCCTGTCGCGCCGCTGCTGCTGCTGCTGCTGCTGCTGCTGATGCTGCTCGGAGCTAGTAACAGAAGCAGCGGGTGGCTGCCCGTTGCCGTCCATCTCAAACCACACGTTCGTGCCACCATGGGAGCGATTGCGGCGTGTACCGCTCAGAGCACTCACGTGATCAGGCTGATCAGGCTCATCCAGGCGATTCAAACCATCATCACTACCGGCAGCAACGCCCGCGTTGCTTGGTAGCGAGGCAGGTGCACCTTCCCTTTCCATTGGAGCGGTATTGGTTGCGAGGGGCTGGCTGTCCGCGAGTGTCAGGCTGCCCAGGGGCTGTGAGAAGTGCACCGCGTGGCTGGCGAGCGCATGCGAGCCCTGCGCGTTATCAATGTGTGCCGCGGCAGCCGCGGCGGCGACGATGTTGGCGCTGTCGCCCGCTTGCGCGGCGCCGTTCACGCCCGCTGCACTGCTGGATGAGGTGGCCGCGGCCGACAACGCTGGCGGGTCGGATGTCGCTGCCGAGCCGCCCATCATGGCGTTGTGTGTTGAGGCGCTGCCGGCGGCGGGTCCGAGCGGCCCCAATGAGTCACCTGATGACATATCAGACTCCTCCCTGCTGTTGTGGCCATCACCACCACCGCCACCCGCTGCTGACCCCGCCTCGCCATCACCATTTGCGCCGCTGCTCCTGCGCTCAGCGTTGCTCCTGCGGCGGCGGCCCGCAACGCCATGCTCCTCGTTTTGCTTGGAAGCCGGGCCCCCGAGCGCGTTCCGATCCTTGCTGCCGCCACCGCTGCTCAGCAAGGATCCGTCGCGTGACGAGCGGCCGCGACGGACATGCTCTAAGCCGTCGTGCTTTCCAGACGCGTGTGATGGGGAGGCAGCATGGTCCGCGCAGCCAGCAGCGGAGCCCCCACCCGACAGGCGGTGCCGCTGCGGGTGCGTGTGAGACGAAGCGTGGGAACGGGGGCTGGAGCCTGCAGCGGACCCGCGGGCTGCCGCAACCAGCATGGGGTTGTGAGGGAATGGATTGGGTGGGCTGCTGCTCAGGTTGGACCTTGGCACGGCCCGCAGGGTATCGCTGCCGGCTCGCACCATGGGAGCGCCCTGCGCCATCTCGCCGCTGCGTCGCAGCTCGACGCTGTGCCTCATGGCGAGCCGCTGCGCGCGTAACGCCTGACTGGCGCTGCCCGCCTGCCGCTCAGGTTCCCGGCTGCCTGCCACGCGCTGCTGATGCTGCTGCTGCTGCTGGCCGGTGCTGGCTAACATGGGGGAGTGGGAGGGTGTCAACTCCAGGCTGCCATGTGGCGTCTGCCCGGTCTGTTGTCCAGTGGTGAAGGGACTCCGAGCGGTTGCGCTGGGTAGCGCTGGCTGGTGAGCGGGAGATGGGGTGCCCGGGGGCTGTTGGGTCAATGCAGCTGCCGGGTTCATAGCAGCGTTCACCAGGATGCCGTGGCCCTTGATGCTCTTGACGGCGCCCCGTACCGCGTTAGCGGCCGCGCCCACCACGGTACCCAGGGCCGCGACGGCGGCCGGCGGGGATGAGCCGCCGCCAGCACCTGATTTGGACTGGTTGGCCGCCGTCGCGTAAGCGCCGTTGGTGGTGGGACTGGGGGCGTCGTCCGACAGTAGCGTGTACAGGGGCGGGGGCCGGCGGGCAGGCTTGCCAGCCTCAGGGCGGAACGCCTGGCTGGAATACCTGCCAGACAGCACACCACAACCCCAGTTGTGGTTGCAATCCCAAATCAAAAATCGGCAAGGGCAGTGCCGTAAAACGGGCGGCAAGGGGCGTACAACGTCGTCGCCTCACTCACCTGCACTGGTTGCCACGGCAGCGCGCTCAGTGTCAAGCGAGTGAAGGATTACACCGTCACCCAGGCATATGCAGTACGATAGAGCCATACGATCCCGATTCGGGACAGGAGTATATTGCAGGGGTCAGGCTGCGTACATGCACTGCCAATACGCGGTTCGGCGTATTGACTTAGCTACGCAAGTCAGGCATGCTGCTATCTATGCATGCGTGGCTGTATGAATCCGTTGTGCACACCTGCTGACCGCCTGGCCAACTCCAAGGAGCGCTTGAACAACGTTGCCTTGCACGCGGTCGGACGCTAGGCTTGGGCACACAAACGTGTAGGAGAGCATCGTAGCGAAGGTTCCCACCACACCGTCTGCCATTATAGGTCCTACCAGCTGCAGGGGGGGGGGACAGCAGCACAGTATGTGTGCTAGCTTTGCTTGAAAACAGTGTGCAACATCGAAGTTTGTTTACAAGTGTGCATTCTCGCAAAGATCAGGGCGGTTGCACATACGATTGCCGTGCAAGCAGGGGGACGCAAGGCACACTGTCATCGGCACTGGCCCTGGTGATGTTGATTGCACTCACGTCAATCCATATGTTCAGGCCAGCCTCGAACTGCCCCAGGATGACAGTTAGGCCATAGAAGAGAACAAAGAGGATGTAAAACCCCGCTCCAGCTGGAGGAGCTTTCATCCTCAGGAAGGCGATTGCGGCCAGCACCACTGTGCCCAACACGCAGAGCACCGCTGTCTGGGTGCCCAGGCTGCCTCTTGCGAGATACGCCAAATGGAGCTGCGTTTGCAACCAGCGACACATTACCTTGGTGCAAGCAGGGTTGCAGCGGTTGAGCAGGGCAGGCTAGGCGCAAGTGACACAAACATACATCAGCCTGTGAAACAAGGACTGATGCAAGTCTTTGCACTCCCTTGCAGTGCAGTGGTCGCTTCGCAGTCAAAGTCAAGATGCCCGACGTGCGCATAAACCCACGCACCGAGCAACCGGCGGTCAAAGCTGACCAGCAGCAAGCTGACAGCACCAGCGCCCCAGACACGATTTTGTCGCCGACATATGTCTCAGGCCGTATCACTGAGGAAGACGCTATGTATGCAGTTGCTGCAATACACGCCCTGGCGTAAGTGATTGGCCTGCGAGCACACATCGCCAACGCATCACGCCAGAGGTAAGCCTAACTGTGCGCGTTTGAAGGCTTGCATAGAGAGAGAAGATATGACGTGTAGATGACTTTCCGTACCTAACAAAAACCACCATGGACACGGGAACGATTCCCACTCCGAGTTGCAGCCCGTGACGCCAGTTGAATGTGGCACGAAGGCCGTGTCCAAGCCACCGTAGCCATGCTCGCGGTCCACGTTGCAGGCTCATCGCTCACGACAACCTATCTAGTGACGCACTGCCCCACGCTCATCACGCCGTGCTCAGCACGCCGCAAGCCTACGGCTAACTATTGAACTTTGCATGGCTTCGAAGAAAGAAGAAGTATATGGAATGTTGTATGATGGGGTCCCAACTATCCTCAGGTATTTAGGTATTGTAATCCGCAACTGCTTGTTCACCTACAGGCACGCGGAGGTTCATGGTGAAATTGCTTACCGCGGCGCGGTACGAAGGTCACCACGAATTGCTGTTTGGATTGCAGCTTCAGCCTTGGTGTGCCACACGGCCACATGCATACACGCACATGACACCACAGGAGCAAATACGCTCCAACATACGCAACAATAGCCAGCAGCATGGACAGGATGCTGTGCCACGCTGAGCACGTACCGCTGCATGGCCAGGTGTTTGAGGGACGTTGCATACACAGCAGCACGTTGTTGCAGCCCCATGCAGGGTATTGACACTGGTAATGGGTATTACATCGATTGCGACCAGCGGACGGGACAATGGCCCTCGTAACAGGAACCTGGGGCAAATCCGCCAACAACTGCCAAGCGGTGCATGCGTCCACCAGCATTTGCAGTATGCTATTGAACCCACGCTAGCTTCATTTGCATGCTACGTATCATACGCAGCTAACTACCCGATGAGACATGCAGCAGACAAACATGGCGGCATCAAGGGTGCAACCTGCATGCACGGGTCAGCCCCAATGCACCCGGGTGCCTTTATCAGTGCATGCAGGACGCGCATGGTCCCCTCACAAGTCCCAAGTCCCAACACACTGACAGGCATGCAGCCGGCAACGGCAGCACAAAGAGCTTTTCGCAGTCTTGCAAACATTCAGGTTCATATGCATGCACGGCCCGCTGAGCAGCAGCAGGTCGCCAGCGCTCAATTCATACCATATGGTCGGGGGTATCGGGGGCACCCGCATGGCAACCAGTGACCACCATGTCATATGTGATACACTGATATGTCGTTGCAGGGGCAACCTGGCCACCCAGCTCCGGTGTGGATTGGCGCCTGCCATGCATGCGCGCTGCCGAGCAGTACAGCAAACGAGGACGGCCCGCCGCTCCACAGCAGGGTAGTGTATGATGGCGGGCGCCGAGCGGCATCACCGCCCGGATCACCGCAAACAGCGTCCGACCGCGATACACGGATGCGCTTTCACGAAACTCCACGGAATCAGACAGCAACACGGGACATGGGTGACATGCAGGCGGGCCATTGCACACAGAGGAATTGCTTATTAGTTATTACGCGAGTGCTACAAAATGCACAGCGCAGCCTGGACTTGGCGCACATAACATTCGGTTTAGGTTGACGGTGGCGCATTGCGCATGTGCTTGCATTGGTGGTTTATGACCCTGAATGCAGCAGGCAAGAGCGCATGTATGCTATTGCATGAGGCAGTTGCAACGGTAGGGGACACCGACCGCAAAGGTATTGCACCAAGGACGAAACAGCAGGTCAGGTGCCTGCATGCGGCAGTGTTCTGGTACTGTTATTCATATGGTCAGTTTCATGGTTATGATTGGGCGGGACAAGTTGCAGGCAGGCATGAAATGTGCAAACACGCCTTGGGCCTGAGCAGTGAGCAGTACCGGTTTAGCGGTCTGTGAGCAATAGTTCAATAGTTTGCATGGCCAAGGGCGTGGCGGGGCGTAACATGCACATCTGCTCACCGGCATGCATGCCAGCTGCACCGAGCGTTGGCAACATGGCGATATGAGTATATGATACAATGGTGCCAGCCGTGGGCCAAGCAGGCCGTGGTGAGCAAGCGGCAGGGCGAGGCGCCCCCCATATCACCCCATCCCAACTATTCATCAAGCCATGCGAGCAAATGATGGGCCAAATCAAATGTGTGGCTCCTCTGAATCCCTGCCGAGGGCGGCCTTGGCCGCTGGCCACGTGTAAAGACCAGAAACATCATACCGGTCAACACGAGGCTTGGCATCGCTTTGCGCTTTCACAGAGCAAGCACTGTTTGCACGATTCAAGGTATCCCAATCTGCCAAGCGTGATTTATTGACCACCAACAGTGGTTGGTGCTATGGTTACCAGTCATAACACGCTGTACGCAAGTTGGGGTTTCAATCGGTAGTACACGATGTGTTGTACACTTGAACACAACGCAGTTTACCAGCACACTACGATGCCGCCAGGGGCAAAATCAAACATCTTGCACTTAATCAGCCCAAATGCATTCGTAGTGCACTGCACACATGCTGGTCGGGACCTGGGTGACCCGCCCCCTCACCCCGCTCGTGCCACAGTGTGCATGGCCATGCTGCAGTGCGGCACATGCTACTGGTCTCCGGCAGTGGCGCCGTTGCCGCGGCCTCCCACATCGGCGCCAGTGCCAGTGCCGCACTCCCGCTTATGGCCCGCCTTCCAGTGTGCACGTTGGCAGGCGGGCCCGCAGTAGCGCACGCGCTCGCAGCCGGCACAGCGCTGCAGCTTAACGCCGTAGCCAGCAGCGGCGCCACACTGGGAGCAGACCCGTCCACCCGTTGTTGATGCTGTTGATGCTGATGCTGTAGCAGTCCCAGACGTGCTAGGGTGTTCTGCAGCAGTAGCGGTGGTGCAGTTGGCCACAGCAGCTGCTGATGCTGCTGGCGTAATGTCATCGGGCGCCACACCCGCAGCAGCTGCAGCAGTGGTGGCAGTGTGGGCAGCTGCCAGGTATGGCGTCTCCGACCCACCCGTCCCGGAAGTTGCCGCAACAGCTGCGACTGCGACGGTTGCGGCGGTTGCTGCCGTGGTGCTGGCGGTGGCATGGCTGCTGTTGGGGCTGCACGTGCTGGCAACTGCGTCGGGCCTGCAGTCTCCCGGCCGCTGCTGCTGCTGCTCCTGGAGTGGTTGTGCCGCAAACTCGTGCTGCTGCTGCTGCGCGTCAAACGGTGGGGGTGCACGCGCTGACGCTGGGGCAGATGGACGCGTCGCTTGCATCATAGCCTGCAGCAGTATCCGTTGAGGCAAGCAGGATAGACTCCATACAGGTATCCATCTCGCACCCGGCACCCCCGTTAATGTGTCATGTAACTGATGCGTGCGTGCAAGCACAGGCGGACATCACCATTCGTGAGTGTTAAGCACTGCCTGCCTTCAGCGTTTTGTGTTCGAATACACCGTAGCCCGCATTTGGTGTTTGTTTTTCACATTGAGTGTGATGACTGCAGGATTTAACCATGAAGGTTGGAAGTTGCTCATAGCGCACCACGCATCCATCCACACCACCAATCCCTTACGAGTGCAGACCACACTGAAGGTCAGATTCCCATGGGGCTGTGCAGCTTGCACATGGGCATAGGTAATGACTGCACCTGACAACGGCGAGATGGGCATTGCATGCTAGCATGCTACAAGCCCTTGCTCCCGTGGGGCCATGCAGCTGGACTTCCGTGGGGCCGCACAGTGTGCATCACACGTGTGGTAGTCGGAGCACATGTGCATCACCGATCGTTCCCATCGTGCAAGCATGGAGACACACTAACCTTAACCGATTCACGCGCAGGCTGCAGCACCCCGGTTTGCAGGTCGTCCAACTGCTTGAGCAGATCTTCCCTTGCTTCTCGCACGAAATGCGCACGGTGCGGGCAACCAGGGCGCAGCAGCAGCGTACTGAGCACCTCGTACAGCGATGACTCATCAGTGTTGCTGCTGCTGCAGGTCTCAGCTGAGGCCGGACGCTGCTGCTGCTCAACATCCAGTGGCTTCGGCGGAGACTCGGGCGAGAGTTGGCCGCGGCTGCCAGCAGCAGCTGCAGCACAGGTCCTTGCGCTGTCGTTGGTGGTGGTGGTGCTGCTGCTGCTGCTGCCGCTGCTGCTGCTGTTGCTGCCTCCAAGTGTGGTGGCGGGCTGCTGTACCGCAGCTGGTCCCTCCCTGGAGGGAACAGGTGTCGGGCTTCGTCGCTGGAGCAGCTTGACGTGGTCCGCGGCGATCAGCGCGGGAAGCGTCGGGACTGACCGCATCACGTACTCCAGGATTGCGGTCAGCGTGCACATGTGCTGGATCTTTGGGCTAGCACCCAGCTTGGCAAGCGTGTCCAACAGCCCGTGGCGCAGCATCAGACGCACCCCCGGCCCGGACAGCACGGCAAATTGTGGTGGGAACCGCGTCTCCAGGGACAGCATGGATCTGAGCAGATGGCACAGATTGGATTGAATCTTCAGTACTTCCGCATATTCTGGGCAGGTATCTTGGGGTGGCGGTACGAGACTCTCAGGTAGGCATGAGACCAGTTGAACGCCCAGGGCTGACTGGCCGCCAGCGGGTGGTGTGGAAATGCAGTCAGCGGGAAGGAGGCTGGTCAGCATAAGCCACTGGTACCTCGCCTCTGCTAGGTCTGGAGTGTCTGTGAGAGGCCGGACGCGCTGCTGACGTGCTGCGTTAACGGCCTCGAAAGCGCTGATGCATTGGGCCTTTTCCAGTGCTGCAGGCAGCAGCACGTCCATCGCGCCGGCAGCTGCAAGGCGTGCAAACATAAGTCGAGTGTCTTCACCCCAGTTCTTTCGATCAAGTGCTGCTGAACTTGAAGCTCTGTGTATGAGCTCCAGCAACATGTGCAGGGTGTTTCGCGCCGCCATTGCGTAAGCAGCATGGCCCTGGTCTCGAAGCGTTCGAACGGCCTGCACGACAGCTGTCTCATATTGTAGGTCGAGCAACGAAGGCATTAGGTCTCTCCACCCATAGGGGCTGCCGTTTTCCGGCAGCTGGTGCAGCATTTGGTCTGTGGGCTGGACCGTGGCAAAGATCGCCACTGGGCTGCATTGCTGGAGTACCTGAAAAATACAACGCACATCGATGTCAGTACCAGCAGGCAGTACTCTTTTCAGTCGTTCCAGAACGCTGGATACAACTCGGATTCAGTAGTTGTACACAAGCGCGAACCGTGAGAGCACCGCCAAGCAACACCACAGATCTGTCAGCTGCTGTGCGCAGCTGACACAGCTAGCAAACAAGCAACGTCAGCAGGGACACAAAGAGTGACATGTTCCAGGCCCAGGTTTCGGTTCGCACACCCAGGTAAGCTTACTGCTTGGTACACGAGGGTCACCGTTTTGAGCGGAAGCGCAGACAGTGCCACGAGCCCCATGTCACTGACAAAGCAAAGATGTTTCAGGACACCAATAGCAAAGCCGCAAGTCCACTCTGACCATGTGGTTGAACCTGTGAGCTGGTTGCAAATGTGCTCGATGAGCCGGACTGATAAAGCGTTGGCACCAGCGTGAGTGCTGGCACTGCGGTGCTGCGCCGGTCTGGCTGACTGCAGACACGCAAAGACGCGTCCAGGTCCACCATCAAGTGCCACTAACAGGGAAAGACAGTACATCGCTGCGTCGGGGGGGTGCGCTGCCTGGACAGCCGCACCCCACACCAAAGCGACGCTGGGGCCACTGGGAAGGGCACGCTTCAGGATCAGTTGTGCAAGTCTGGGAGCCAGAAGCGGAGTCGCCTCTTTTGCTGCTTCTGCACTGGCCATGGTGTGCACATTGTGCCGGTCGTCGCCTAAAGCCGACAAGAGATCGTTCAGGGAGGCAGCTAACTGTCCCAGCGCCGTGGTTTGCTTCTGCAACGGTTGTGCAGGGTCCAAGTCACGGACAAGCGAACTAAGGAACGTGGCCGTAGGGAGCTGAGAGCTGCACATGGCCTAGTTTGGCTCCCACAGTCAACTGGCACTGGACAGTTTCGGCATACCAGTACCTCTAGTATACCACGCAAAACAGCAACATGACTGTAGGACAAGGGAAGCCAAGGAGTATCCTACAATACTACAAGGCCTAGGCGGCAGTTGGCAGGTTGGGACTATGCTACAAAATTACAAAACAATGCGACGGCAGGTCCCACGCATGTCACATCCAAGGTGGGGTGTTCAAGCACCAGATGTACAGATAGCACTGGAAGGTGGCAAACTGGCAAAGCTAATACCAATATATACCAAAGCACCCTGCATGAACATGCGGTTTGTTTGCAAGTTGGGTTGGTGGCAGCAGCCAACCTGGCTGGAGCTTGCTCAACTGCTTGCTCAAACAGGTGCGATGCTCACTACCGAGCATGCACGGGCGGGCCTGCATTTACGCAGTACGCGCACTGCCGAGGACTGACAGTGCTTCACAATATGAGTGCAGAGCATGCGCATTTGCGCATGATTGGCAGGTGTTCATGCCGGTTGGAGTTCAGCACTGGCGAGGAAGCACCCAGCACTACCAGCACACTACGGAAGCACTACCCACCGCCACAACTGAACCATCCGCCCTTGGTTGATCAGTGGCACAACGCAACACCACCACCCCATGCAAGTTACCGTCAGAAGGCACCTCAACCAGCACACCCCTAACAGCTGTGATAGTGCGCAAGTAAGCAGGCAGAGTGGTGCGAGGTGCAGGTCACTGCATGCACGTCAATTCAACCAATCCAGAACTTCACTGCGCAAACTCTGCCGCAAACTCGATCTTCAAAGTTGCTGCATCATGACCACATACACACAGGTCCGTCTGTCTCGCAACATGACGATGCGCACAGCCGCCGCCTATGCAGCGTTGACGCACGCACTGGCCCTCGCGGTGGCATGCCGCAGATGCCCCCCATGCGCAGATGCCCCCCATGCGCAGCTGGCCGCCATGCGCCCAGCTATCCCACAAAAGCCTGGAGGCAACCATGCATGAAGAACAGCTGGAGAATTCTTTACGGGCAAAAACATTGGGCAAACGAACAGAAGGCGGTGCGCTAGGTACGCAGGCCAGAACGAGAGTGAAAAACATAGAAACATGGCAAATGTACATGCTATACATGCAGTCACAAGCCATTATACATGCAGGACGTGAGCGATTGTGCATGCATGCATGCTGCCCCGGGGGACGCCACGTGCCTGCTCAACAATGTGAAGGTATGGATTGGTACTAGGAGCCTGCTCAGCTTAACGTGGTGAAATTCCCCAACTGCCTTGACCATGGCCGCACTGCAATGTGATAGGCCATGCGATTCGGTTGAAGTTCCACAACCAACCGCACAAGCCAAGCCTGTGAACGGACACGGCTGGGCGCCCCTGTCTGGGCTGCCGCCACAAACCTGCTGCGCATCAGAAGCTGCTGCCATCGCTGAGCAGCTTGGGGATAGCAGGTGGTGTGTGCGCAGCGCCTCGAGGTGCGTGTACACGAGGTGATGGTAAGCGCTCCCGCAGTGGCCAGCGTGGTGCGGGCGAATTCCATTCTACTTGAACCACGACCACCAGCCCTGGCGCTGCTGGTTCTCCGGTGACAGCACAGTGCGTGCCGCCGCCGTCAGCTTGTCGGTCACCTGCATAAAGGTACCAGTGGGCGCACATGACATGACGACAGGCAACAGCGCAAGATGCGTGTCAAAGTCACACACGGTGCACCTACCTTGTTGCAGCTACCGACAAACAAAAGAAAGGTCTTGCAGCATTTCTCAGAAGTTAAGTTGTTTGGCTCATCAGCCTGATGGCATTCATCGCCGTTCCTCGTTGGCTTTGTTGGGAGCAACCAAGCTAGCAGGCAGGTTGTTTTGCCCTTACCCCACTGCCCTGCCCAATCACACACCTTGGTGAGCGCATAGACGTATGAGTGAATACGAACGGCGTCGTCTGGGTTTGTGTTGACCGCCAGTTGGTCTTCCGAGAGCGCCATGATGCGCTGGTGGCGTGTGCGCCGCATCTTGACAACGCTGTGGTGGACCTGCGGAGGCAAGCCAGCACAGGTCTGAGCATGCCAGCAGTGTTGGGCGCAAAAGCTGTATCCGTCCCTCAGACGGCACGATCAGACGGCCACAGTCAATATACCGGGGTCTACAACGATCACCGTTAGCGACAAGTGGATGTCTATCAATCGCGCTTCAACACACCTGCTCCCTTCCCTCCCTGCGCCCGCCCATTACAGTATCAGACCCTCCCTCTCCCCCCTCGCTGCATTTCGCACTGCTTTGCGCCTCATTCACCCACCTTGACCCTCTGCCTGTGCAGGCGATCAATGGCCTCCTCAAGCGCGCGTGCAGCCTCAGGACCAGGCCGGCTGGTGCCGCCAGCGCCTGGGTTGGCGGAGTAATGGGTGGACAGCGCCACTTGCACCGCCGCTGCCATGCACGCCAACGCATCCAGCAGATCCTGCGCAACAGCAAAGCGGGAGGAGCGGAGTCGTGATGCTAAGCAAGGAGGGAAGCTCCAGCAGCTGGTGTCTCACTGCAACTCCTGCCGTCGATGACTCATATCAACATGTACGTTCATGTAATCATGGTGTGCATGACTCCATCCAAATGCATCATGGTGTGGAATGCATCATGGTGTGCATTACTCCATCCAAATGTCTTTTTTTTTTTTTTTTTTTTTTGGACGGGAACGGTTACAGGCTAGGACACCGCTGCCAAGGCAGGCGGTGACAGGACAGGACGAGGCTGACCCCCTGGGGCCCGGAAACCCGGCCTGTCTTCGCTACGGAGGCAAGGTTGCAATTATGAGCAAGACGACATATCGTAGTGCACTTGCAATGTGCTTTGTATCAAGCAGCAAAGCTGCATGCAGCTGAGCGGCATGTACCGCAATGGCATCTGCACGCCTCTGCAGCCCCTACTCACTTTAA
>BDDA01000318.1:40545-86858 GCA_001662385.1 Chlamydomonas asymmetrica | reverse complement strand
TAGTTACTACAGAACACTAGTACAAGGTATAAGAGCAGTCTGCACCGGCGCCATTCTGTGCATGCATGTTGGGGTTCGCACGCACAAGCGTGTCACAAAAACGCCAACGAGTTGCGTCAGTTGTGAATGCCAGGCACAGTGCCAAGGCCAGACGTTTGCAGCTGTGGCTGGTGTCTTAGGCTTCTGGCTGTTGTGAGGCTGCACGGGCGCAGCCATTGAGTGTCGGCTGTTGCGGCTTGCCACGATCATGGACTGGCCAGGTCCTGCCCTGGCTTGACAAACAAGTAGCCAGGAAACGTATACTGGAAGCGCTATGCTGTGGGATAGTCCACAGCGTGCCAGCGTGTATGCTTTTTGAGACCAACCGCATCCGTGACTTTGCATTGTGACACAGCAAAGATCTTGCACCAAGCCAGCTTCACTGCAGCTGGCGGTTTGCTGAGAGTGGTTGTCACCACCGGGGCCAGCCAAACTGCCACTGTTTGCTGCTTGCAACACCATGTTGACCAACGTTGTGTGTGCAGCCAAGAGTTGACTACGCCGCCAATGCCAAATGCAGCCCTACACACAGGATGGGGTTGCTAGGTGCGGCAAGTTGCACTGTTCTCCGCAACTTTACTGTGGGCAGTGCGACTTGGAAGAGCCCGAACAGACAGTCAAAGGCGGTCAACCACGGCTAGCGTGCCAGACCAAAACTGCCTTTGCTCCTGCTGCCAAGGGCGGCTGGTTGGCGTCTGTGTCCGTGCTAATGCAGCTGCTCAGTTGTCTTCTAAAGGTGCTTGGATCGTTTTTCCTAGGCGCTGCCCAAACAGTACGGTGGCACCCAGCGAAGGCGCTTGCGCCGCAAGTTGCGGTCATCCGCAAGGGTAAAAGCGTCCAGTGTGGCTTGCACAAGCTAATAATGCGACAGGTGTATGGCAAAGGGACTGGAAATAGTGTCCAAGGGGATGTGGGGGACTTAGAAATTTGAGACCTAGGTAGGTTCTGATGCCATGCAGTCATACCCCACTTTAAATTCTCCCTGCAGCGGCAGCAGCACGTGCTCGTACGTCCACCCCGTCAGGTGGCCTGTCACTGCCGCCAGTGGCCGGTCCACCACCAGTGACATTGCCACCAAGCGGTCAAATAGAACCAGCTGGGCGCCCAGCAGCGCAGGCACGATCTGCAGAGGGCACAACGTAACGCCCATCATTGTGCAACAGGTTTACAGGTTAGGTAAAACGCATGTGAACGTTGTTTGCCTGGCGAATGTGTTTTGACCATGTTGAGGGGAAGGGGGAGGGTACGCATGCAGGTGAGGCTGCTAGGAGGTGCCCTATCAGGCAGCTCACCGGGGGTGTTGCCAGTACGCCTCGCTTCCACATCACTACATCGCGACCCAATGACACCTGCACGTTCACCAACGGCTTGGCGATAGAGGCCTGCGCGTGCAACACGCCCACACAACCAGTCAGTACTGATACCAAACTGAGGACAGGCAATGGCAATGTGTCAGGCCGAAATTTATATGTGGTTGCAAAGGTCGTTAACCCCTGGGACGTGCCTATTCACATCAGACTTCAACAAGCTGCTTTTCATCCTGCACCCTGCTGCAAACAAGATAGTGTGATCCCGGCACCCACATCAACGCCCCCAGCGATTCCTCCCCCTCCTTGCTCCCCCTCCCTCACACACACCTGCAGTTTGGCTTTTCTGGCTTGCACTGCCGCAGAGGTATTCTTGCTGGAAGGCTTGGCCTCATTGCTGGCAGGCGCGGGAGCCGGTGCCGGCTTTACAATTAGCACCACGTGCGGCATGCCAGATGGCGCAGCACCTTCCGCACCCCCTGCATGCACAGTACCGATTGGGTTGGTGCCTTGAGCACCACGCCCTGCCGTGCTGCCAACTGGCTGCTGGCCCTGCGGCTGATTGTCCTCCAACGCCGCACGCTCCTCATGCGCTGAACCAGCATGTACAAAGGCACCTGCCTGCTGCTGCTGCTGCTGCTGGTCATGATCACCAGGCGCAGGTGCTGATGTGTTTACAGGCGCCTCTGGGTTGTGTTGGCGCAGCGCGGGCTGCGAGTCGCCTTGGACCGTCGCACCCGGCGCTGTCGCGGCGGTGACCGGCACTGCAGCGGCGCGGCCCTGCGCGTAAAAGTCCTCATGCTGCAAGGCATGACACGGATTACCAGTGTTACGGCTTAAAACAAAGCATATATTTCAAGCCTATGGGCTACGATGTTGTGCATCTGGGTGTTGCATCCGGGTCGCGGCAATTGAACGGTGCAGGGTTCCTCCAATTACGGGCCAGGAGACAAACAGGTGCAGTTTATGGGCGGGACAAACTACAAGCAGGGTGAAGGAAGGTATCACATACCCAGTGTAATTCCCGTATCCCCCCCTGTACCCATGCGATAGCTTAAGGACATGTGCTTGCAGGGCGGGCAAGCGGAACAGCAGGTGTAGCAAACGACGTCACCCCATGTCCACCTCAACACCCAGCAGGCGTCCACAAGGCCTTCCACAGTCCTGCATGCGTGCCGTTCTGAATTGTTCTCACCATCTCCTTTAGCAGATCCACCGACTTGTTCAGCGACTTGGCCATCTTCTCAAGGCTCCAGTCGGTCGTGTACCTGCGCGCATGGAGTCGCCGGTTGAATGCACCACAGTCAACCAGCTTGCGATTGGCAGCCCCATGCCTCGCTCAAGCACTCACACCCTTAGACTGCCTTGACAGAGTGGTGTAACGGCTGTTCCACGCTTGAGGGTGGTTTTGCGGGTCGGTGGGCACATTTGAAGTCTGATCGGAATGGGGCTGAGCGGATGGGGTCGAACGCCCATGTATGACAGAGCACATTACAGGTGCATTTATTGTCAAAAAGGCAAACACATGTGTGTGCAGACTCCGCACTTCAACCCGGGGCTACCATAAAGTCAAGCATTTCATCAACGCGCCATCACCCACCATGGCAGGATCATCTGCGAGACGAGCATGGGGACGGTGCAACCGATGATGACGGACACCACACGCGTGACATACACTTGCACGCTCCCGGTGGCGCCGCAGCAGCCCACGTATTGGCAGAGCACCAGCGATTGGAAGGCCAGCAGCACCAGCGAGATCATGTAGCGGTACGTGTGGTTCCAGACGCCGCCCACCTGCATGCACAACCACGGCGGCAGGCGGTCACCGAGCACAGCGCAGCGTCAGCACAGCACAGCACACAGTTTAGCACAGCATGAGGCCAGCATTGTTGGATCCATCGGACCAAGCTGGCACTCCATGTGAGCGCATGCTGCAGAAAGTGGTGCAGGCCCCCGGCCACCATACATTCTGATGTTCATTGTCATCCTCAGCAATGAATTTGGCGCCATGCATGAGTAGCGTGGATTACTGGGTTCAACCAACGACCCCCCGTAGGTGCTGCGCTGCAGACCCGCCCTTCCGCGCATGAGCAGGGGAGTGCAGCAGCACTCACCAAGCCCGTGACAACGCTGAGGATTGCCGCCAGCGCGTATGGATTTGTGGCCAGTCTCGAGTCAAGCATGATCAAGTAACCCAGCGTGCCTGTATGCCAACACCAGCAGCGCAAGTGAAGGAACGAGGCAGCTCGTGCCATGCCCGGGCAAGTGGTCATGGTCCTTTGTTGCGTGGCTGGAATGTGCGAAATCCTTAGCACGCGTCTTGTAAGGGGGAGTGTCAGCCTCGATCAAACAGTTCCGTGCGGCAGTGCTAAGCAGGCTGTTACGCGCGTGCACGCTTGCTTGACAGTTTCCGGCTGTATCTGCTGTTACATGTGGATAAACACCTCAAGTCCACGGTCAATCAACACATGCTGCTGTTAGGGGCCTGCCCACATACATGCCAGTGCAATGCCATGGAAAAACCCATCCAGCGGATTGACAGAACGGGGTGTGCCGCCCAGCATGCATTGCTTTGACGTCTCACCTCCAAGCAACGTTCCCACCACACGCGCCACCGCCCGGCTGACAGTGATCTCCACACGGTCAAACAAGGACACAGCGGTGGCGATGAAGCCGAAGGCCGGCTGGTGGTGGCGCACCTACAGTATGGATTGCAGCAGAGCTCGGGCCATGATCCTGGCTTGCTGTATGCTTTCAGCATTTCATCTACCGCCCCCCCCCTAACAAGGACTGAGAACACTAGGCGCGTCACACAATCAACAGCCGATCGCTTGCCAAGTCCAGGGCCCTAAAGCCACACGGACCATGGACCAAAGGCAACAGCCACTGTCCTAGACATATGCTGCTGTTTGATGAATGATGGATTGCTTGTGCTCTTTGCGGCCTCAAGGCACTTACGATCCTCGGCCTCCTCCCCCAGTCACATGCAATCCATGCACCCGGCTTACCACCTCAAACTTGGCCGACAGTACCAGGATCAGGAGCATCACAACAGAGCATGACAGCCAGTACTTGACGGCTGCCTGGAAGGGACGGCTGTGCAGCATGGCCTGTACGGCGGACGTCAGTTGGCAGGGCGAAAGTTAGGGTGGTGAATGATATGCCGCATTGCTCTCAAACCCATGCAAGCAGTAATACCAGACCTATAGCTGATGCCGGTACATGCCGCGCATGTTTGATGCGGCAATATTGATCAACTAAATGACAGCTTGCGCAATTGTAAACTGTGCAGATCACACCGGGCACGCGTCGGCCGGACAGCTATGATCCGCATCAATGCACGGACAGCGTTGCATGGGCAAGGGATGGGCTCGCTGTGCGGCATGCATCAAGCCACACACCCTGTGTGCCCCGGGCTGCTCCACCCGCTGTTTCACAGCACCTCACTTACCTTGAGTCCACCCCGCTTGACTACTCGTGGAACGCTCTTCTGTGCGCGCTCGTAGATGTCGCTCAGGATGGGAACCAGGAACAGCACCTGCAGGGCGCCACACACACGCACGGACGTGCATATGCAACCGCATACAACGCTAAGGCAGGAAGGAGCATGGCAAACTGCTGGGAGCATCATGCATACAATTGGTTCAGCCATAACATCCAATGTTGATTGTCGAGACTGACATGATGAGAACTAACAACGAACCTAGGCAGTCACGAATCCCACACAAAGCCCGCCAAATGAACAAGGTAGTGTAGCAGTACGGTAATGCAGGTCAACACGAGGCTCACCCTGAAGTACAGCCACAGCCACCAGAGGTGATACCCTGCTGACGCACGCGCTGTGTTCAGCAGGCGGCGCAGGAATGAGCCACACCCCTGCTCCTCCTGCTTGCGCAGCTGAGCCTGCTTGCGCTGCTGCGTGCCTTCCTCCCCTTGTCCTGTCTTGGTGGCCTGCTGGCCGGCAGGCGGAGGAGCTGCAGGGAAGGTGCCTGCGCTGGCCTGCGCCTGCTGCAGCTTCCTAACAGCCCCCTCCACGTCCTCCATGGCCTGGATGACGCCGTTGGTGAGCGTCCACAGGAACATCAGCGCACGCATCTACGCAATTGGTGCAGGCGAGTACGTGCACAGGGTTGGGTTGCGGCAGAAACGATGCGGTGTGCGTGGCATCATCAATCAGCGCCTCACGCAAGGCATTCACACCACCACAAGCACCATTAACGCAGGCAAGTGGCAGGTGTGCGCCGCGCTTGGGTCACGCCCTGCAGCGCTATTCATTGCCATGCAGATGGTGGCAGTAATTCGTAAGGTGCCTGCACAGGTGAAGACGCTTTGCTGATTCTGCTCTCACCCGCACGCCCTCGACTACGTTGATCGCCACAAGGTGTCGCGGGTCGTGCCTATGGAGCTGCAGAGCGTGGTTCGCATGCGGATCGTTTCTGCCCATCTGAGCTGCCGGCGTCTCCCCCGCTTTGCGTGACAGCTGCGTACCCAGGGTGTCAAACTGCTGCCGCAGCGGGGCGTGGGGGGCCAGCGGCCGGGCCCCCCCTGTGCCTGATGCTGGGCCGGTCGCTGAATCCCCACCAGCAGCACCATCAGACCTCACACCATCTATAGGAATCTGCGGCAGCGGTGCAGTGGTACAGGCAGCTGTGGTGGCAGGCACGTCCGAGGCTGCCAACTCAGCAGCGGAGACGCCGCTGAGAGGTGCGAACGCAGAATACACACCAGCTGCCTGCTTGGCGGCGGTGTGGATGGCGCTGGCGGCTGACATATGGTGTGCGGGTTGCTTTGCATGCGCTGTATTGTCCTCGTACACCACCACTTGCCCATCAGTCAGGCGCCCAGCGCTGCCGCTGAGGGCAGCTGTCTCGCTCGGCGCAGTGTGCGCCTGCATCAAGGCCGTGACAGGCAGGCTCGCCACGCCCTTGCGATCGACAGTTGTGCTAGAGGTGGGGACCTCGGCCCGGCGGCCTCCGCCACCGCCTGCATTGTCGCGGCCGTCCGGTGGAGCATCATCGCCGGCCAGCTCAGCCAGCTGGTCCAGACGCTGCTGGTCAATGCGCATGAGGCTCACATATTCTTCATGCATGCGATTCCAGTAGCCCCGCATCATAGCCATCAGGCCGGACTTCAAGCCCTCACGCGCACAGGCCCAGTTGGCTGCTGCACCGGCACCCGTTGTGGCCTGGGCGGCATCTGCTGGCAGTTCGTGCTCATCTACGCCAGTCTGGGAGCGCCCGAAACAGAACGTCAGCAGCTGCACCAGCAGTGCCCGTAGATGGCCAGGACGCCGCGGTTTGGCCGCCAGGCGAGCTGCAAGGTCAGCACAGTCCGCCGCGGTGATCGCATAGATCTCCCGGAACATGGGCACAAGGTTGACGGTGGTGAGGCACTCCAGGGTGGCGTCACCCGCGACCTGAAGGATGCACACATTGGCATCCGGCATCGCGCACCATGTGACCCCACACAGCATTGCCCATCGACAATTGACACTCACAGGTGCAACAGAAGCAGTCAGTGTGTGGTGGCAGCTGCTGCATCTGCGCAACGTCACACTGCGGCGTTGGCCCCCCACTCCCTATGCCGCTCCCGCTCACCCACCTGCATCTTCTCCTCTAGTACGCACTCCATGGCGGCGACGCGTGTGACCAGCGTGCCCACCGCATCAATCACTGCCAGCCACGCACCTGCACGAAGCAGGCAGCCAGGTTGGTAACATGGTCAGAGAGGCCAGATAGAAACTGTTCACAGCTCCCCGTTCCCACAGCCTTGCCTCTCCTCTGCCCTTTCCCTGCATCTCCCTCCCTTTCCCCCCTCACTGCCCACCTGTGGGGAACGGGCCTATCAAGAATGGCGGCTCGGCCTCAACGCTTGCCAGCAGCGCCTTGGCCTGCGCAAGCAGCGGCCGCATCTCCACAATCGCAGCACCACTGCCGGTATGGCGGGCCGGGCCGCCCGCGCCTACTGGCTCTGAAGCGGGCTCCGTGAGTTTTGCAACCTCGGCCGGCGCTGTGCCTGCGGGGGCGGCGCTGGCGCCGTTGTCTGCCGGGACCCCCGCTGTCACGCTCATGGCTGCCAGTTCATTAACCGTTGCAGAGCCAGCGCGGGGCATCGCCTGAGCGCCACCGCCACCGTCACCCTTTCGTGTGCAGGTGCCAAACGTCGATGCAGTGGATTGGCTGCGCAATGTATCTGCGCGGCCCATGTCACGATCAAAGCTCTCAACAGTGCCAGAGCCTGCTGTGCTGCTGGGGCGACCGCTGTGCGTGCTGGCTGTCAGTTGACTGAGCTTGCCAAGCAGCGCCAGGTTGCCTTTGCTGTGCGACAAATGCGTGCTGTCAGCGCTGTTGCTGCCTGCCTTGATAGGCACAGCAGCTGGGGCTTTGGCACTCCTGCCGAGTCGTCCTCCAACAGTGTGTGCACGCTGCTGCAACCACCCCTTCAGCCCCTTGGCTTCTACAGTGATCGACCGCTGCTGCAAGCCAAACGCTGAGTGTGTCTGCCTGCTGTCGTCCCGGTCAGGCGCAGCATGCGAGGGTGCATGGTGAGGTTGCTGCTTGGGCTTGTGGCCCTTCCGCGGTGCAGGCATGGTGGCCTGCAGGCAGGCGGGAGGCAAGCAAGTGCAGGTCAAGTCTTGTTACGAAGCAGGTAGGAGGACCAGTGCACATGTAGCGCACGCAGGCAGCGCCATGTGCTGCATGATGCAATGCTGCCAAGCGGGCCACGCCTTGGCATTTATATTTCGGCTGGAGGTGACAGTGGTGGCAGCGCAAAACCTCCCGCACGGTGCAGTTACAAGCCTTCAGCATTTGCCTGCTTATACGCTAAGATGGAGTCGTGCCTTCCTCCCACGGCTGGGCAGCTCATGCTTCTCACAGCGGTCATTTACTCATTTTAGTACTGAACTGATTGGGTGTGACTCATAGTGTGCCGCACGGTCTTACGCGTTCTCAATCTTCTCATGGTTCCCATGCTTCACACGTTCTTAGGTTCCTCCCCTCACCAGGCCTGGCTCCAATGCTCTCCCGTCACCGCCGCCCCGCCCCCCCACCCCCGAGCTCGGCATGACCTCTCACCTCCTGCAGCATCGCGAAAAGGTCATCGTCTTTGATCATGCTCTCGCCCCCATCGTACAGCAAACGCTCCACCGACAAGCCCTTCAGAGCGCCGTGGAACATAGCGTCGGTGGCGTCGGGGTCGTCGCTACTGTCTTGACCAGCAGCAGCGTTGATGTCGCCCTCACCGGGGCTTCCAGAGGGGTGCTGCTCTGACAGCAGCGTGTACAGGGGGGGAGGCTGGCGGGCGGGCTTGCCGGCCTCAGGGCGGAACGCCTGGCTGGAATACCTGTCAGACAGCATAGTATTAGTGTGACACCGTGGTTGCAGTCAGCACGGTTTGGCAGAAGAGGACGTACTGCCATGCTTCACGTTCAAAGCAGGCAGTACAGTACCTGCGGTAGGTACTAAGGCAATTGTCAGGTGGGCGTTGCTATTGTGCGTGGTGTGCCTCTCTCCCTCCCTCCCTGCAGCTCCTTGCAATGAAGGGCGACGCGTTAGCTCACCTACTGACCGCCTGGCCCACACCCAGCAGCGCTGCCACGACGTTGGCCTGCACGCGGTCAGACGCCAACGTCGGCACCACCATCGAGTATGCAAGCACCGTGCAGCCGGTGCCTATCACACCGTTCACCATCATGGGCCACACCACCTGGACACAACGCAAAAACACGAATAAAACATCAACTCCTGGATGGCGCGGAGCAGAGGGGATAGAGGGGAAGACTGTCAGCTGAACACAAGCTGGGGCAGCCAGCGCATGCACTGGAGTCCTCCTCGAATGCTGCACTTGGTCGCAGCTTTCATCACTCACTCGGTGCCAGATACGCGCTCCAGCGTCGAATTGCCCAAAGATGATGGTAAGGCCCAGGAAAGTCACAAAAATAATGTAGAAGCCGGCAACAGACGGCGGCGCTTTGATTCTGAGGAAAGCGATTCCGGCCAGAACAACCATGCCCAGTATGCAAAGCACCAGCGTCTGGGTACCAAGAGTACCTCGTGCCAGGTAGGCTGCGTGTAGCTGTGGGGCGGCAGTTGACATCACGGCGCATGACACGGACACTTTGAGTGAATTGCCTTGGCCGAGTACGCACAACCTCAAAAAGGACTTCAAGCACAACCGGGACAAAGCTGCCCATTAGATGTCAGGCAAGTCCGCCATCGGCCTCACCGTGCATCCGCCAATGAACGCTGACCAAACGACGGCGGCGAGCACTAGCCCTGCTGCCACCAGTTTGTCCCCGAGGTACAGTTCCGGTCTGACATTTAAGGAGCATGCGACAAGCGCAACGGCCGCGATGCATGAAATTGGGTACGAAATGGGCCTGCGCAACAACAACGTTCGGAACTGTGAAGAAAAGCAAACAGCCACGAGCGATTGAACGCGGACAAAGTCGATCTGGCTTGCTCAAACAGTGTTGGGTGAGTCCGCACCGCACAAAAACGAAAAGAGACGCCAAAAACGACCCAACGCCGAGCTGCAAGCCGTTGCGCCAGCTGAACGAACTGCAAAGCCCTGCCACCAGCCAGCGCAGCCACAGATGTGCCCAGTTGATGGCACCCATAACCCCATACAAGCACCGAAGTGCCCAAAAGCGCTTGCTTAGCTGTTCCAAACGAGTCGCTTCGTCTTGCCGGGGAGCTTTGTGTTCTACGTGCAGTGCTAACAGTCCAGCGCTGTCCAGCTTGCGGCCTGCGGCAGCAACTCAAAGTATGTGTATGTTCACTACGTAGGTATGCAGGATAACAGGGCTTGCAATTTGCCATGAGCAGTCATAAAGGCCGTGCTTCGAAGGTCGGAGGCCGAAGGCCAGGTCTGTTGAATTAATAAAGTGCAGACCTCCAAGTTCACGGTGATGACAATGAAAAGTTGCAGCGGTGATGGTGACGCTTTGCAGCCACATTCAAGGCCAGAAGTCAAAACTGCCCTGTGCACTTAGGAGTATATCAGCCCTATGACACAAGAAAGCCAAGCCTGAGCAGAGCTGCGGTTTCAAGATGCACAGTGAACTCGACTGGTTGGCGCTTAGCAGTGGCAGTGCTGCCCTGTTGCACCTTGTCAGTGTTGCCCAATTGTTGCCCAGTTTGAAATACCTTGATCTGCCAAGGACCTCTGCAGGCCAGAATCGCAAGCAAGCACGCCACTTTTGCCGTGTTGTCAAGCAAAACCCTAAGAACAACTAACACACACAAATCCTCTTGGCCAAATGGCACACTGTTTGCACGGCGGTATGAGGAGGGCGTAATCGACCGTGCAAGAGCATGGGTCCCTGCCCAACAAGGCAACAAGTCATTTGATGGACACAGGCTGATGGTAACATGTGCATCGAAATGCACGGGTCCCTCGTGTGCCGACCTGCATCGCACATCAGGCCATCGCTGCTTGGGTGATGGACTGGGTATGTTATCACACAGGCGCATGTTTGACTTACCAGCAGAACAGGGTCCGGGCTGTGGTGTGACTACGGTCACTTTGCCGTCACTGGCTGTCTGCAACACGAACGCTCACGCATGGTCCGTCAGCAGTGAGTGGTGCACTGGTGTTCCATGCAAGCAGCGACCGTGGCCTAAGGTGCTGTCAGGCAAGCGCCATGCACGCAACAAACAAATTCAAGATGCATAATGCTGCATGATGCTGGTGTGCTGCGCTTAGCCCTTGTGGTCCTCAAGCATGCCACGTGCATAGCTTGGCGAATGTATTCTGCTCGCCTGGTCCCTATCTGGGGGGAGCATGGGCCGTTTGGCCGACACGCTCCTGATGTAACATAACATAACATAAAGAAGTCAAGGCATGCGGCAGGCAGGCAGCGCGAAGCAAGTGGCCTGGGGCAGAATCACAAGGCAGGGGGGCGGGCCAGCGGGGATAACAGACGTCGCCAGAACAAAGCGTGGCGCGTAGGAGTGTGCCGTGCAAGGTGCAAACAAAATTCAGGGCAGACTGGCGCACCCGGCCAGGCAGGCCATGCATGCAGCATTTGAAAGGTGAACGGTGCTGCCTCACGCAAGTGAGCAGCACACGGGGCATTCGCAAGGGAGCACATGAAGCGCATGGGTGCACACAGCAGTCTCTGGTGCGGAGGGTCTGAAATAAAAACAGTCGTACACGCTTGGGTAATGCGCGTGCGGGTTTTCCTGGGTTTGGCATCTCGAATCTGTCCACGGAAGCCACCCTGTAACGAGACACCCTTCCGTTTGCACAGTTGCATGCTATGACTGTAATGACTGCCCCCTTGCTTAGCTTGCACACAGACCGTCAAGGTTTGTCTGTGAAGCTGCAGCTGGGACCTTGCGCACGCCGATCCCTTGCCAATCCTTCCGGGCGGTGGTGGGGGTGGCGGAGGCAGGGCAGGCCAGGCGCGTGCACGCAGCGTGAGCATTCCAGCAGTCCCTCTCGTGTGCTTGCATGCGCCAGTGGTAGTGCCATAAGGTGCGTGCTCTGCCAAGCCAAAATCCTCTCCTGCAGCCCCGTATGCGCTTTGTACCTCAGCAACACCCCTTGCTGGCCTCCTGTATTTGTGCATGGTACGCAGCAGTGCGTGGCGGATGGGAGGAGCGCATGCCAAAGTGTGCTGACTCCGTTTGCTGGTGTGCGCCGTGAACCTTTGTATGCAAACCTTTGCAGTCGTCCACACCAAAGCACACAGTGATGGAAACGTCTCCAGGTGGCCTGTGTTAACGGAACGGCTTGTGTCCTCAAAGTAGTGCCCCGAGACCACGCAATGCCGTTGCTTCTTGGCTTGGACGTGGGAACGCAAGGTGCAAAAGCAGTAGTGTATTCAAGCACAGCAAAGAAGGTTGTATCACGGGGGACCGCATCGTATGGCATATTGCCGACGACAGTGCCTGGACGCGCGGAGCAGCACCCTGCAACCTGGGTTGAGGTCAGTTAAAGCATACGCCACACTGTGTGGCTACAAGAAGTATGCCGGTACATAAACACACCCGCTCTCACTATGTGGCAGGGGACCAGGAAGGCCATCAGCGAGGCGCTGCAGGGCGTGCCTGCCACCGAGATTGTGGCAGTTGCGGTGTCTGGACAGCAACATGGGTTGGTCGCTCTGGATAAGGAGTGCCAGGTAGGCTGCGTCGCCTGCATGTCTGCAGCTTGTGCATGTGCTTGCACTGTTTCGTATGATTGGCATGAAAGTAACTGGGCCTGCCTGGGCGCATAGGGCCACTCGCAACACAGCGTGAAGCCTTTCGCTCTGCTGTTCACTGCTTGGCGGTTGTTAGCTCTTCTTTTTCAGGTCCTCAGACCTGCAAAGCTGTGGTGCGATACCGAAAGCGCCCACGAAGCCAACGAGCTCTCCAGCTTGTTCAACTTCACAATGGTAGGGTTGAACGCAGTCACTAGCACTAAACTAACCGTATCCACTATGCATGTTTGTCCTTGCACTGCGCTGTGCTGGAATGTTGCTAGTATTGCTTAGTGAGTGCTGCCAAGGGCACACACGCCACTCACAGCGCAAATCTACTCCCGCCTCTTACATGTATACATGCCTTGACACGGTTATTACATACGTTCAGAAGCACGCCTCCTGCCTGCCCCTGCTATGACTGTGGTGCAGGTCCCCAGCTTCACTGTCACCAAGCTGCTCTGGCTGCAGCGCAACGAGCCGCAGGCATACGCGGCCATGGCACACATGCTGCTGCCTCACGACTACATAAACTATCGTCTGACGGGTGTCATTGCAACAGAGGTGAGCCCTGGCAGGCATGACACGTGTGGAGCTGTTAAGCTGTCGCCTGTCCTCGATTCTGTGCAAGCAGCCGCAGGGATCCTGCCCCCGATACACATACAGTTGGTTTGCGGCATTTGCCCCGTTGCCCAGTTGTAGGCTTATCATACCAGCTCTTGGTCCTGTTCATGTACCGCAACATTTGCGTGCTATGTTACATACGGTATGTTGATATGAATTTAGGCAGGAGATGCGAGCGGTACCGGACTGTTTGACAGCGCCGCACGCTGCTGGGATTCGCGGCGCATTGCAGCGGTCGACCCGCAGCTTGCGGACAAGCTGCCTCCATTGCTGGCGCCAAACCAGGTACTGGAGATCATGCACGCATGTAGGAACCACAGAGCGCATCCGTAGAAGTAGGAGGAGGGCCACGGGTGGATGGTGCAATCCTTGTCCTGTTCACTTGTTGGAAATGGTTTTGATCCAGCATGCGCATGGTGCATTGGACCTTGGCCGCCTTGCATGCTGGTACACCGTCACTCGGGCCCCTCAGTGCACCTGCAAATCCAACCCCAACACCCATCCAGGGCAGCTCAGCCCTGCTGTGCTCTGCTGTGCTGCCTGCACATGCGGTGCACCCACAGGTGCTTGGCAGGGTGAGCGCCGCCGCCGCCGCTGAGTTTGGGCTGCCGGAGGGGGCTGTGGTGGGCCCGGGCAGCGGCGACAACGCCATGAGCGCGCTGGGCGCGGGAGTCGTGAGGTGAGCCATGCGAAGCTGCTCGCGAGGCTGCATAACATGTAATAACATGCCCACACTTGCTGCGCAAGCTGCACGCTTGAACCTTCCAACACACGAACCGTCTGGCATTCAAAATACCCATGTGTTCAGTATCACGCGCGTGCCACGATCTATCATTGGTTATTCGTTATGGTTCGTAATTAATTATGCAGTGACGGTCAGCTGGTGGTTAGCCTGGGGACCAGCGGCACGCTGTTTGGCAAGTCGCCCCGGCCGCTGCTGGACCCGTCCGGCGTGATATGCCCCTTCTGCGACGCGACCGGTGCTTGGCTGCCGCTGCTGTGCACCCTCAACTGCACCAAAGTGGTGGAGGAGGTGAGGGGCTGAGGCCACAGAGGTGCGGTGCGGTGCAAGACTACAAGTGCATTGCATTGGTACTTGCATGCCGTATGCATCAAGATGCGCATCCTCACTGGCATCCTCACATCCAGCAATGCATGCACACGTGCTCTGCTTTTTGCAGTGTTGCATTATGCCTGCATCCTTGCATGCTTGCAAGCTGCCATGCATTGCGTTGACGAGCTTGATTGACCGCTGGGCTGTGTATACCACCACGATTTTCTAGAGGTGAGCTACCACCGCTGGTTGCGGGTTTGGGCTGTGGACTCGGCTCCGCTGTGTAAAGTACTAAAGTGAATTGATGCCCCCTTCCCAGCATAAGTGCACGATCCATAACCATGATGCGCGCAGGTGTGTGAGGCGTTTGGCATGAGCCATGCTCAGCTCACGGAGCTGGCAGCGGCTGAGCCGGCCGGGTGCAACGGCTTGACTCTGCTGCCATACCTGGTGGGGGAGCGCACGCCCAACTGGCCTCACGCATCCGGGGCACTGCTCGGAATAAGGCCCGGTGAGCAATTGCACTCACTGATACGTTTTGACTGTAGGTGGGGAGCTCACGCGTAGTGGTGAAGGTGAAGGGGGCGGTGACGGGGGACCGGGGGACTGGGCCGGGCTTGAGGGGGGGATGGTGGCTTATGGGTGCAGTGCACAAGGGGCAGTGTTGCGATTGAGTGGGGCAGAGAGGGGGGCCAGGGCTCGGGGTCACATGGCAGTGTGCATGGCTGTCTGGGTGTATGGGTGGAAGGTATCGAACTATCAATGTAACTGCCCGGTAGGGTGCAAATTCACCACAAGAGGTGGGGCCTCCCCAGCCCGATGCTGGATGCCGACCTTTGCATCAATGCTTCACTCCACCGCACGTACTTGGCTTCAAATCATCCACCAGGCACCAATGCGTGCAAATGTCTGACGCCACTGTGCCTGCCACACATGACCTGTGCTCCAGGGTTCTTGAGGCCGGGGCTGATGTACCGGGCAGCGCTGGAGGGCGCGACATTGACGCTGCTAGCGGGGCTCAAGCGCATGCAGGTGATGAGGTCACGTGTTGAGGGCGCAATGGGCGGTTACGGGGCGCCGTCTCGTGCAAAATGCATTCAGACCTGTCTGCGCAGCTTCTGTGGCGCTAGTGTGTGTGAGGGTTGTGCCTCACAGTGGTGGCAGGACCATTCGCACGCATGCACCCTCGTCCCTTGCCCTCTGCCCCTTGACCCCCACCCATTGCAGCAGCAGCAGCAGCGCGGCCGTGGCCGCATGCCCAGGATAGCAGGTGACAGGAAACAAGAGTAGGCCATTTAGCGCTGAGGCACAGTCACGACCTTGTGAGCGCGCGACAGTGAAGAATGAACGAAAGGGGGCAGCAATGGGTGTCAGGCGCGAGGCCTGAACACAGCCTCCCCCTGTCTTCAGCTGTCTCCAGCAGTACGGGTTAAGTGTCACCCTCCCCACCCACCCACCCACCCACCCACCCCACCCGTGGAACCTGGATACTACAGCATACTGTACTCCCCTGCATTGTGCCCGCACACCCTGCAAGGCCCGTTGCCCCTTGCATCAATACCAAGGTTCGGGGCCGTGCGCCTGTCACACGCGTACTTGCAAGCAGCTTCATGAGTTCATGGCCATGCCTGAATGCCTGTGCCCTGCCTCGCTCCTGTCCCCCTCCCTCTCCCCCTCGCCCTCCTCCCAATCAGTCCATGGGCCTGGATGCACGTGAACTGAGGCTGGTCGGAGGCGGCTCTAAGAACCCGCTGTGGAGGCAGATCGTTGCGGATGCCTTCCAGTTGCCTGTCAGGTAAGAAGGCAGGCATTCGGGCCTCTGGATTTCCAACCACATGTGCCCCTGTCAGCTGTGCTCGGTCCAAGGACGGTGGTGATGGTGGTGCTGCTGTGCCCTGCGGTGGTGCTATGTACCTTTTAATCAGGGCTTTTAAAACGAATACGACACGATACGATGCGATACGATTGAATGCAATACGATACCTTACGATCTAACGATACCGTGTTTTGGTTTAATCATGGGCCCCTGCGCGCGCAGGCTCCCCTTGGAGGCTGAGTCAGCGGCGCTGGGCGCCGCGCTGCAGGCGGGCGCTGTGCACAGCGGCGTGGGTGTGGAGGAGTTTGTGCTGCAGCACCCGCCGCCACTCGCGGACCAGGTGCGCCGTCTCCTGCCTGCCTCTGCCACATGCCACACGCCACATGCCACAGTACCACGGTCGACTGTAAAGTGGGCAACATACCGGTACAGCATGTGCCTGCTGCATGCACTCATGCTCGCTCACTTACCTACGGCCTCACCGCTAAGCGCGCTTGCTATTGTTATTTATTGTACGCCATCCATGTGTGTGCATGCAGGTGGTGTTACCTGACCCTGACAAGCGTCGGGCTTATGAAGATGCCCTCACCAGGCTAGATGACTACGGCAAAGCCTTGTTCGTGTAAAATGCCGGCACCGCGTCCTAATGCTGGTTTTCGTGCCCACCGGCAGTGCTGAAACTCCATGTCCAAACCGTGTATGCAGCGTGTATGCGCTGCGGAGCTCGTCTCGCGTCCTGTCCATGCTTGTGGTTTTTTTCCCCGTGCCTCACAAACGCGCGCTGCAGCCCGTCTGAAGGTTTCATCCATGTGATCCACCTCAGACCTGTATGCAACCGATCAACACAAAGCTGAAACCAGTGGTAGTCCTGGGCCGATTTTGATGGGCTAAGCCTCACCCCAACCGCAACCGCAACCACCACCCTTTTTCAACCCAACACACCACTGCCGTTACCGTTTCCACACCTGCGTTTCCTGCTGCACACTGGCTTCACCCACCATGAATGCAAAACAACACCCTGCGCTTTTGGGGTGCACGAGGTGCTCAGCCATGGGCTGGTTCGGCAGTTGATCGTGTCACGCACCCCAGCGTGACATGTGCAGCAGCACTTGTGCGGTGTAGTTGTCCAGAATCGGAGTCCCCTTCCACCACCAGCATGCAATAGCCGGCTATCCCTGCCCACGTTCACCCAACTTGGCGATGTATTGGGGGACGCGTTTCAGCGCTTCCTGGTGCATGCTGCAAGACCACCACGTCCAGCAGAGTTCATTCACGCCGGGCGTGCAGCCTGCTGCCGATCGCACGCCGACCCAACACTGTCTTGTGACACGTTGGCCGTGCTGATGCGCATATGCCTTCAATACGTGCACACGTGCTGTGAGGTGATTGCCGGACCGACCCTTGCTGAGGTTGGGGCACACCAGCGCCACCTGCAGAGACGAACGCGGAGTTCATAGACCCAATCTGACAGGCACCTAAGCAAGAAGAATTGCCATCACAGGGAATCGAACCCTGGTCGCGCGGGTGAAAGCCGCGTATCCTAACCGACTAGACTATGATGGCGCGTGTTTCGGTAAGGTCTCAATTTATTATATAAAGCCATGTCATGGTTTCGGAGCGGCCATTTCGTTTAAAATCTTTGTTGACTTGCCGCCTGGCGTGACCACACTGCTTGCTTTGGTTGCTCGGTACTGGTTTGGCTCCGGTTTGGTTCCAGTGCTGGTTTGGTTCCTTCCCTGTGCTGCGTTTTGGACTTTTGGTGGTTTCGCTAGTCTAGCTTGCCTTGCCATCTTGGCCCAGCGGCTTGTTGTTCCGGCTGCGGGGTCCAATTCATCTCCAACAGGGTCTTGCCGGTGAAGGACGACTGGGTGAAGGACAGAACACCTCAACATCGGCCCCCATGTATGCCTTGTATGCCTACGCACGCGTTGTGCTTTGAGCTGATAAGCCGATGCGTTTTTCACAGTGTGGTTTTGTGAGGTGGCATGCATATGATTGCGCTGGGGTCCCCCCTGCTAGATCCCCCCGCCCCCCTGTACCTGGAGAGGGAGGACGAAAGAGGGGGTGGGGAATAAGCAAAATGTGGGCAGGGTGACCACTGCCATGTTGGACGCACATCGAATTTTAAGGCTGTAACAAGCCAGCTTTTGCTAGGCATTCCAGGCTTGTTGATGCATAATGTATCTCGGCGCATTGCGTTAAACTCTTAAATAGCTTGCCAGCCCATAGCCCTGCTTTGGCCCTGACATGCAACGTGCAACTCGATCCTTTACTTATCGACGGACTTGGCCCGCCTTAGCTACAGGCACGCGTTTCCACACCTCAACCAATATGGCAGGCCCAATGCCGAAGCGGCCGTTGGGCGAAACAGGACTGGAGGTGTCAGTCCTTGGCTTTGGAGCAGCCACGCTTGGAGGAGTGTATGGGGTATGCTCGATTTTGCTTGCTGCTCCCATGCTGTCTGAGCCTCTTCATTCCTAGGTTGTGTGCAAGCAGCGGGCCTGGCGCCTTTCGTTTGCAGAGCATAACGCTGGATGAAGCCCGTGCGTCGGTGCACCGCGCGTTTGAGCTCGGGATAAATCTCTTTGATACATCACCGTACTATGGAGACACCAAGTCTGAAACAGTGAGTGCTGCAGTTTAGAGTTTGCCATGTCAGCGGGCACCGTCACCGATACCACACTGCCATTGAGGAGATGCGCGCTGGCATTCAGTAGAGTATGTGGTTCTCATCTGTGGGTATATTGTTTGCACACAACTAAAACGCCCCAGGTGTTGGGTCAGGCTCTCCAAGGCCTACCTCGCGAGCAAGTAATCCTGGCCACGAAGGTGGGGCGCTATGGCACCGACACTTTTGACTTCAGCGCACAGCGTGTAAAGGCCAGCGTCAAGGAATCGCTGCAGCGCCTTCAGACCACGTACATCGACATAATTCTCTGCCACGACATCGAGTTTGTTGATCTTGATCAGGTACGCGCCCACCGCACTCTTGAGGGCGGGTGCTCCAACGTGACAGTGCAGCAGTGAGTTGGTGCCAGTCCTTGCTTCACTCGGTATGCAAAGCAAGCCCACAGGCTACAGGGATTGCGCTGTTTGCTGTTTGCAACCTGTTCTTGTCACGCGTGGAGGCGAAACCGGTGCCTGCGCACATTCTGCCAATGCACTGTGCAGATCGTCAACGAGACCTTACCTGCACTGTTGGAGCTCAAGGCTGAGGGCTTGGTGAGGCACGTGGGGATCACGGGCTTGCCCCTCAAAGTCTTCACATACGTGATTGACCGCGTGCCGCCAGGTGCGTATGCCACGTGCGCCAGCGCTTGCACGGTGGCACGGTACGTGCTGCACGATTGGTTGATGTAACGCAAGCCGGCCCAAGACAGTGCCGCTCTGACTGTACACGCTTGCGGCAAAGGTGTGACAAGGCTCAGGTGCTGCCTGCGGCACTGCTGGACACGCCGCTCTGTGCTGACGGGTTGGCCAAACCTGGCAGCGAGAGCAGGGCCAAACTTTCTCCCCAGATATTCGCAACGATCATTTTGGAACGCATGGTGGTGCACTGGTGCTGCTGTTCAGGCACCGTGGAGGTCATTCTGTCGTACTGCCACTACTGCCTGGTGGACACAACGTTGGAGGCGATGCTGCCGTACCTAGCAGAGAAACGCGTGGGGGTCATCAACGCCTCACCCAACTCCATGGGCCTGCTCACGCAGCCGGGCCCGCCGCCGTGGCACCCTGCTCCGGAGCCCATTAAGGCGGCATGCAGGGCAGCGGTGGACCTAGCGAAATCACACGGCATCGATTCGGTGGATCTGGCGCTCAAGTTTGTGGTCAAGTGAGTGTCGGTGCAGGCGCGTAATTGGCACTTGCATGGTGTGCATACTGGTAGTACGCATGCTGAGTGCTGGTTGAATCGAATGGCACTGGACCAATGGTACTGTGGTAGCGGGCGGTAGACTGAGGTGCTGGCACTTACGAAGTACCTACGCGGGTGGACCACCACGTAAAATTGAGGAATGGGGCATGCGATGCACGCCCCACACCGCGAGACCGAGGCACAGGTGAAGGCAGGTCAAGCATTGTCAGTGGCGGCAGCAGCATGCTGGTGTTCCAAGAAGCGCTTGGTAGTGCAGATTAGTCAGGACGTGCAAATGTCCCTCAGGGCGGGGAAGCGGGCAGCACCGCCGACAGCCATGCGTGCGAACGAAACAGACGGGCAAGGACAGGCGTGAGCTGTTGTTGGCTTGCCCGCTTGCGATGGATAGGTTGTTGGGATCGTCCTCACCACCCTGCCACCCTCACATTGGTCGTCCACGGTCACCAATACGGCTGCCGTCTGCTTCCGTGTGTTGCTCTTTTTCTCCGGCGGGGCCACCCAGGACGCCGCTGATTGCGTCCACGCTATGCGGCATGAGCACGACAGCGCAGGTGGAGCAGAACGTCAAGGCGGTGCTGGACGCGTTGCACGGCAGCGCCAGCGCGCAGGCGGACGCAGCGGAGGCGGAGGTGCTTGCGGCGGTGCAGGCGGTGCTGGCGCCCGTCAAGGACACAACGTGGCCCTCCGGCAAGCCGGAGAACAACTAGCTGGCTGTCGAACGCACCGCATCGCCCTTGTCACAGCCCCACACAACCCACATACTGCATGCTTTATTGTCACAGCCCGCCCACACCACGACTTGGGCAAGGGTAGAGGGCAGTGGCGGCGCTCGGTCTCAGGCGGTGACACGCTGTGCTCATACGGCGATGCGATGCTAGATTCATTCGGGTGCGAGAAGCGGGCACACGGGAGCAGTCAGCGCGTTCTCGCTCCGTGCGTGAAGCATGTGCAAACGCTGGCTGTACCAATGTGATCCAGATTTGGTTGCTGCATGCCTGCTAGTCTCCGTGTGTTATTCCATGGAGCACTTCCTGCTGGCACATGTTTGTTGCACTTGTTCACAGACTTGTTCACGAGCTGATTGGATAAGTGCAAACCAAGTCTGTCTTGCTCCACACTGCGTTGCAGCACAACCAAACTCACACCTCAGTACCTCACGCATGCTTGCAGCATGCTTGCATGGATTGCCTTACGCATGCCCAAACCCACAGTGATTGTCGTTAAATTGACCCTTTTCATGCTATCGGTGTCTGCTTCGACGGAGCTTGCTGTGTTGCGAGTGGGGATGCATGTGTGCGATTGCGGTGGTGGCTGCAGCGTTCTGTTGCGCACAGTCCGTGCACCAGCTCGATGAACCTGGCGTGCACGTGGATGGTGATGGTGATGTACTGAAGCACAATGTATGGTTTGGATCGAGTGCATGTCCTTGCTGTTTTTGCTGTTGGCCACAGGCATAATGTATTGCTGGCCAGAGGAACCCCCCCTGGCAGGCTCAGCCCCCAGAACATTCGTGATACTTGCGTGTTGCAGGCAGCCAGTGGGTGAAATCACACTACAACTTCGAAGGACCGCTGTTCCGCTGCCCAGGCACACAGGCAACGCATGAATGCCGTGCAGTGGCATAAGGCGAAGGCACAGGCCGTTGACTTTTCATCACTCGCCCAATCAGGCCATTCATGGATGGTGCCAGTGGCAGTGCACTTACGTGGAGTGGGTGGCGGTGCGTGTGTGAGGGGCTGTGTACGTAATGCAAGCCCAGGCATACATACATGCTGTGATGAAACGTGTGCCGGATGATTTCTCAGGCAAGGATCTGTGCTGTTTGCACATCCAAAAGCATGTTATGCATACTGCTCTAGGCGACGCTGCTGATAATTGCTTGTGTAGGTCCGTAGACTGCATGCATCGCAACATTGCACCAGCGGGGCTATTCCTGGTTGGGTGCCGCATTGCTTTGCTTGTGTTTGCTTGTGTTTGCTTTGCTTGTGTTTGCATAGTGGTGACAGCGCAGAGTCTTTCTTTTCGTGCACCACGCCCTGTGGTCGTGTAATACTCGTGTAGGGCGCATTCGTGTGGTGCTGCGTAAACGCCTTGCTATGTAAGAGGCTTGACTTCATGACCATGCCCGTGGTCATCATCGTCACCACCCAATGTACCGTCGTAATGTACCATCCAAGTAATGCACTCGACTGCGTGGTCGACTTATATACACCATCGAAACCGCGAAACCCCAGTCTTGATGACAAAGCCTGAAAACTCGACCCTTTAAACCCTGGGCACCTGCCCGCTGACATGGTGATGAGAGGCGCTGTTGCAGGCTGCTGTTGCGCTGGGTGGTGACTTGGGAGCTGGACTTGATTAGCGCTGGCAATGGCTGGACCATGCGTGTGACTCAGTGTTGACAAGTAGACAAGTAGACTAGCACTTCCAGGCACTTCGGTGCTTCCGTGATAGGAATGGGCACGTTTGAATGGCCACAGTTGTGGTTGCGCTGGCTGGCGTCAGGACTTCGCAGTTCGTTCAACTGGCGCAACGGCTTGCAGCTCGGCCTTGGCTCGCTTTTGGCAACGCTCTTCGTGTTAATACGGTGCGGACTTGGCTTACATTGTGTTGAGCAAAGTCTATCTACTCTGGTTATTATCAAGCGCTCAAGGCTCTTTTGTATGTCTCTTACAATTTGGACGTTGTTGTCGCGCAGGCCCATCTCGTACTGGAGGTCTTGCATCGCAGCCATCATGTTTGTCGCATGCGCCTCAATTATCAGGCCTGAGCTGTACGTGGGGGATAAATTGGTGTCTGCAGCGCTGGTGCTCTCCGCTTGCGTGTGGTCCGCTTTCGTTGCAGGTTGCACGGTAAGGCAGTGGTGTCGGCAGACAATAAGCTCTCTTCGTAGCTCACTCTGTTCGCTAGGCTTTGCATTTTGGGTCCAGGCAAGGCGACTCACTGAATGCGGTGCGACATTCTATGTGCTGCGTGTCAACTTCCGCCCCGCAGATACACGCAGCATATCTAGCAAGGGGTACACTTGGTACTCAGACTTTGGTGCTTTGTATACTGGGCACTTTTGTTTTGGGCGCAAACGCTTTTCTCAGAATGAAGGCGCCGCCGTCTACGGCGGGCTATTACATAATCTTCATGCTTTATTACGGCCTGTCCATCACCTTCGGGCAGTTTGACACTGGAGCGCGAATCTGGCACCAAGTGAGTAACACAAGCTGCGAGACCGTGCAGGGTATGCAAGAGCTCTTGAGTGTATTCGTGCAGCTGCCCCAGCTGGCTCTCTTCCAAGGCATCTTGCTTATGTGCTTTGTGTGCGGTGCAGCTGGTGTGGCCTATGATGGTGAGCGGTGTCATAGGCAGCGGCTGCACGGTACTGGCATACTCGCTGGTGGTGCCGACGTTGGCGTCTGACAGAGTACAGGCCAACGTCGTGGCAGCGCTGCTGGGCGTGGGCCAGGCGGTCAGCAGGTGAGCGACACCCTAGTGAAGGAGCTGCGAGGAGGGCGGGAGGCACACCACGGCTTAAACCCACAGTTATGTCTAGCAAGGCCCACCTGACATTTGCCTTTGTACCTGAAGAAGCATGGATGCCTGTACTGCCTGCTTTGGTTCCGCACGCATGGCAGTATGTCCTCCGTCCTTCTGCCAAACCATGCAGACCGCAACCACGCTATTACGCCGCCATGCTGTCTGACAGGTATTCCAGCCAGGCGTTCCGCCCTGAGGCCGGCAAGCCCGCCCGCCAGCCGCCCCCTCTGTACACGTTGTTCTCGGAGCAGGACCCCCCTGGCAGCCCTGATGGCGCCACCGCTGATGTCGGCGCCACACCAGCTGCCAGGCAGCTCCTGCCAGACCCTGCGTTGCCTCATGCCGCCCCGCATGTGTCCGCATCAAACGGTGGTACAAACACTCTGAGCACCGCCGCCAGCGGCAGCGGCGTCAAGGGCTACCCAGCCGTGCCGGGCGCACTTGAAGACCCCACGGTGCCCCGCACCCTCGGCCCCGCACGCGTTCACAAGCCACGACAAGCCCTCCCTGCGGTACGATCTGCATGGACGCCGTTTGCAGCCCCAGCGCCACCTGCTGCCAGGTCAGCTGCACCCCCTGCTGACTATCTTGGTGGCACAAGCCGATCTGACACTATCGCCAGCGCAGGTGGCAACGCGGGTAACGGCGGCACACGGCGGGGCGGCGACGCCGCCCAGCCAGGCCCCGGCACCACTCGTGCACGTGCGCATCGGCTAGCTTTCAGGCGCAGCTTGGAGCTGCGACGAAGCGCTGAGCTGGCGCGTAGTAGCGAGCTGGTGAGGGGGGGAAGTGCGGGCCCCCGCCTGCCCCTGACGCTGCTGAGCAGCGCCTATGCCTTACCGCCGCACTACAACGCCTTGCACGGCCCACCTGCACCCAGCGCCGCAACAGACCTGAGCAAGGGGACCTTGGGGCTACAGCTACAGTCGCAGCCACACGCGCAACCACAGCCTCATCCTGAACGAACCCGGCACAGACGCCGCCATGTAGGCAACGCACTCCTGAGCAGCAGCAGCAGCACTGGCCCCAAGCCGTCAGCTCTGTCACCTGCAATCGACAAGAACAACGCGCCTCTGGGCCACGACCCTCAGACTGGGCGCCGCACCCAGGGGGATTCCCCCAGTGCCCTGCCACGTGCGTCCCCCGGCCCGACCTCGCCTGGCGGCGACGGCGTTAGTGGTGCTGCTGGGGCTGAACCACAGACCTCCCATGCCCAAATCGACACGGACACGGGTAGCACGGTTGGCGGTGGCGATGCTGTGTCAGTGGAAGGTAGAGGTGGTGGTAGTGGCCACGGCAGCGGCGAGGAGTCCGACTCATCCTCTGGCGCATCGTTAGCGCCACGTGGGCCCTCTACAGACAAGGCCTTGACACATGCGCTTGCGCTTCCCCCTGGCAACGGTAGCAGTGGGGGTGGTGGGGGTGGCGGATTTGGTAGTGGTGGGGGTGTGGGTGAGGTGTCCGCCGGCCGCCAGTCCAGCGACACCGCCTTTACGGTCTCCTCCCGCAACGTCCACCCGCTCGCCCCTTCCCCACCCAGCACTGGCGAGACAGCTGGGCGGCACGCCTCTGCAGGCCTTGCCGCAGAGACCCCCTACACGGCTGATGCCGGCACCACGGCTGATGCCGGCGTAACTCCCACCACACCTGCAGGCTGCGGCGGCCAGCGAGGGCATGCTGCGGCACCGCCCACACAACACATCGCCGCAGATACTGCAGTGACGCATGGGCATGGGGAAGAAGGGGCTGGTCAGGCCGACGATCCCCCGATTGGCGGGCCCCGTCGGCCCCACAATAACAGCGTGTGGTTCAGGATTGACGACATTACGGAGGCGACTGAGGCGGGGGAGCGGGAGAAGGCCAGCAGCTCGCATGGCTACAGCTCACGCTCCTCATTGCCTCCTCGTGGCGTCAGGCGCTTTAGCGCCGGCGGCGTGAGCACCACCAGCACCAGCGAGTACAGCGCCGCAGACACGAGCGAAGGCAGCGGGGCCTTCGACGCCACCGACACGGTGTTCCACGGCGCTCTGAGCGGCTTGTCGGTGGGCCGGCTGCTGTACGACGGTGGTGAGAGCGCGATGGAGGATGACGACCTCTTCGCGATGTTGCATGAGGTGAGCACGGCGTGTGTTGAGTTGGGTATGGTGGCGGGAGCGTTGGGCAGCCTGGCCTGGCGATGCCAAGGACATGGGTCTCGTAGGCACAGTGATGGACACACGGAACATGAAGAGCATGTCAATTTACGGGAATTTCTAACTCGGCCTGTGAACACCGATGAAAAGCTGGCACCTGGGCTAGGACAGCCTTTTGAAATGTGTGTGGATTTTTTTGTTTTTTGACGGGAACGGTTACAGGCTAGGACACCGCTGCCAAGGCAGGCGGAGACGGTGGAATGCATGCGCCTCCGATTAGCTACCTGGGTAGCTACTGGGAGAATGCAAGATTTAGATTTTAAGTTTTTTACATGGGAAAGATGCAAGGCAACACTGCAATATTTGGAGTGTGGTCAGAGTGTGGTGTGCATGAGGCGCTGCATCCTACCACCGCCACCACTACCTAGGGAGCGCAATGCAACGGCTTGGCCATGGGCTCAGCTCCACACAATTTGCATTCCGACTGATTGTGCTGCCTGTATGGAATTGTCCCGTTTGCTCTCACCCCTCCCGCCTGCCTGCAGGCTACCATGCCAGCACCGCGGAAGAGCAACAAGCCCAAGCACCACCACCACCACCACCGCCACAAACATCTGCATGCTGCATCTGACCAGGACGGCAGCAGGCGCACGCACTCTGCGTTTGCCTTGCAGCGGTCGCTCACTCTAGACGCCAAGCGTCTCAAGGGGTGGCTGCTGCAGCGTGCACACACATTCGGAGGGAGAGTCGGCAGCAGCGCGAGAGACGCAGCTGCTGTGCCAGCAAAGGCAGCCAGCAGCAGCGCTGATGGCATGCACGTGTCGCGCAATGAAGGCAACCTGACGCTGCTGGGTAGGCTCACTCGCCTGACGACCAGCACGCGAAACGGCCGCCCCAGCGGCAGAGTAGGCTTTGCTACTGCCGCTGATAGCACAGTCTCAGAGTCCGCCGCTGCGGAGAATTCCGCTCAAAAATCTGGCCGTTTAGATACAACGCGCAGCCAATCCACTGCAACCGCGCTTGGCGGCGCCACTGACACCGACACGCAAGGACCCGGAAGAGGTGGTGGTGGTGCACAGGGAATGCCCCGTGCTGGCTCTGCAACACTCAACGAGCTGGCAGCCATGTCTGCAACGTCGGCGGTCCCGGCGGACAACGGCGCCAGCGCCGCCCCCGCAGGCACAGCGCCGGCCGAGGTTGCGAAGATCACTGAGCCCGCGTCAGAGCCGGTTGCTGCTGGCGGCCCAGGGTGTCACACCGGCAGCGGCGCTGCGATTGTGGAGATGCGGCCTCTGCTTGCACAGGCCAGGGGGCTGCTGGCCAGCGTTGAGGCCGAGCCGCCATTCTTGACGGGCCACCCGTTTCCCACAGGTGGGGGTGAGGTGTGGAGGGGAAAGAGATGCAGGGACCGGGATAAGCAAACTAGCAATGGGTTTTGCAGGCACCACGCATATTGAGGGTAATCCCGATCACTCATGGAGTATTTTGTTCCAAGCCGTTCTTTGCAAACCAACGCTTCCACCCCTGGATGTGCACTGGTGGGCTGGCACCGCTCATCCTGCAGGCGCGTGGCTGACAGTGATTAATGCGGTGGGCACGCTGGTCACGCGGGTCGCCGCCATGGAGTGCGTGCTGGAGGAGAAGATGCAGGTGATGTGGCGGAGCAGGGGTCCACTGCCACAACGCGACGGCGCACAGATGCAGCAGCAGCAGCTGCCACCACACACTGCCTGCTTCTGCTGCACCTGCACGCCTCATTCTTGAGCACCAAGTATGGACTGTTACGCAATGGCGGATGCCAATTTGTGCTTCCTCCAGGTCGCGGGTGACGCCACCCTGGAGTGCCTCACCACCGTCAACCTTGTGCCCATGTTCCGGGAGATCTATGCGATCACTGCAGCAGACTGTGCTGACCTGGCAGCACGCCTGGCGGCCAAGCCGCGCCGTCCTGGCCATCTGCGGGCGCTGCTGGCTCAGCTGCTGACGTGCTGCGGGCGCCCCCAGACTGGCGTAGACGACCATTCAAGTGCTGTACAGGTCACGACGGGCGCCGGTGCGGCGGCCAACTGGGCGTGTGCGCGTGAGGGTTTGAAGTCCGGCCTTATGGCTATGATGCGGGGCTACTGGCACCGCCTGCATGAGGAATACGTGGGCCTCATACGCATCGACTCACACCAGCAGCGCTCGGACCAGCTTGGTGAGCTGGCTGAGGACGCATCAGGTGGCCACGACTATGCTGGCCACAACGATGCTGGCCATGACAATGCCAGACACGACGATGCCAGACACGACAATACCGGCGGAGGAGGAGGCAGCGCAGACGAGATGCCCCTCGCCAGGAGTACGGCGGATCGCAAGGGGGCAGCGCGTGAGGAGGGCGGGGAGCGGACTGTTGCTGCGTCGTCCCACAAAAGGGGCCTACCTGCCGCGGCCCTGGTGCAGGCGCACACTGCGCTGGGCGACGACTCTGGCCTCAGCGGCAGCACGGGGCGCCTGACTCACGTGCAAGTGGTGATATGCCATGACGATGATGCGGCGCATGCAAAGCAACCTGTAGACCACGAGCTAGCCGCCAGCCCCGTCCACGCCGCCCAGCACGCAACTGCTGCGCGTTCTGCATTCGCATTGCCTGCCGGCTTTTCCGCTGCTGAGTTGGCAGCGTTTGACGTGCCTGCGGCCACAGCTGCCATTGCAGCATCACCGCCACAGGGGTCTAATGGTGCGGCTGGTGGGGACACTGCCATCGGCTCAGCTCAAGAGCAGCACCTAGCATCAGCTTCAGGGGGGGCACGGCCGCTGGCCCCGCACGCCCCGCTGCGGCAGCAGTTTGACTCCATTGGTATGCAGCTGTCACGGAAGGCGGGGGAGCTGCCGCCCACTCAGACGGGCCGCGACCATATGCACGTATACGCGCACCACCCAGCGCCGCCGCCCCACAGAAGGCGCCGTCGCCATCAGCTCAAAGCCATCAACGTGGTTGAGGGTGTGCGGGTCAGTGGAACGAGTAGAGCGACCTGCGCATGCACGTTGATGCTCCACCGCCGCCACATGTATTTCGGTTGTAAATGGGAGGTACAGACTGTGTGCCCCAGCCAGGTGCCTTGTGATTTGGATTTTTAAGCTTTTTAGATGAGGGCGACACTTCCCTCTAGATTAGGATTGGGGTGGCTTCTGTGATCCGGGCACTGCTATGCATGCGTTGTGCATGGGGCTGATTGATGATGCCGCATCCACCGCAAGGCCTCCTCCAGCATGAATCCTTCCCTGAGCCCTGATTACGTACGCACCCCGCATGGCCAGCGTGATCATCCCATTATCATTCCAACCTGCCCTATGCCTGTATGCCCTGCATGTGATCAGATACGCGCTCTGATGTTCCTGTGGACACTCACCAACGGCGTCATCCAGGCCATGGAGGACGTGGAGGAAGCTGTGAGGAAGCTGCAGCAAGCGCAGGCCAGCGCAGGCACCTTCCCCGCAGCACCTCCGCCGCCCGGCCAGCAGGCCACCAAGGCAGTACAAGCAGAGGAAGGCGGGCAGCAGCGGAAGCAGGCACAGCAGGGCAAGCAGGAGGCGGAGGGGTGTGGCCCATTCCTGCGCCGCCTGCTGGACACAGCGCATGCGTCAGCAGGGTATCACCTCTGGTGGCTGTGGCTGTACATACGGGTGAGGCCCGTGTTGATCAACATGGTCATCGCAAGCTGTTGTTGAGGCTTTCTTTGGTGTTGGGTGACTGGCGTCCTCACGTACAGTAGGAGCACTAGTGCGTTGATTGCGCCAAGACACACAGGCATGCATGTCGCACGCCTGTATGAATAAGCAGCAGGTCCTTACAATTCGCACTGCTTATTGATGTGGACCCCACCTCCCATGCCATATATTGATGTTGACCCGGAGTATCTTGGTTCGGCCGTTTTCCCCCGGAGGTTGGTGCGTTCGCGCTGGTAAGGCTACACTCCCCTGCAGGTTTTGATAACTTGATCAGTAATGTTCTAATGGTGTCATCAACATAAGTCAAACAACGCTCAACCCCTGAGGAGAGGGACGCTTACAGTGCGTGCATGTGTGCGTGTGTGCGGCGCCTTGCAGGTGCTACTCCTGCTGCCAATTGTGGAAGACTTGTGCCAGCGTGCGCGCAAGAGCGTGCCGCGTGTGGTCAAGCCCGGAGGATTCCAGGTGAGTAAGTGATTTAAATCTCATGATTTTCTTATACTCTTTTCACTTGGAGCTTTCTAGCCGTGGCCCAACACTCCCCTCTAGATGAGGACGGAAAAGTGAGTGAGTGAGTGTTGAGCCACCGTGCCGACCGGTGGGTGGAGCAGCGTGGTGCAAAAAGGGCTGTGGCCCAATGCATGCCACACGAACAGCGTATCCCTTGGAAATTTATGTGTGTGCCTTTATCAACGCCAATCATGGCCTGTGCGGCTGACACTTGCCTGGCGCAAATGTGGACGCTGCCGCACCAAAAGCACTGTGGCATGTGCCGGATTCAGCTATATACATGTGTTGCATGGATTGGGGAGAGACTGCTGCATCATGTGAAAGCACCTCCTCTCCGCTTGCCCCGCCTACTGACTCACACACAGGCCATGCTGCACAGCCGCCCCTTCCAGGCAGCCGTCAAGTACTGGCTGGCGTGCTCTGTGGTGCTGCTCCTTATCCTGGTGCTGTCGGCCAAATTTGAGTCGGTAAGCCGGGTGTACAAAGGCTGCGTGTGTCCGGGGGACACTTGAGAGGAGGCGGTAGATCATGAGTGCCTTGAGGCCGCAAGGAACATCATCCTCAGGACATCACAGCATGTGTTAGACGGGGCGCCACATCATTTCCCTGCGTCTTTGACAACATCCACGGAGGGGCAGAACGGGCTAAACGTACAAGTAATATATGCTGGCTGTCGCCTACACAGGCGCACGGACCGCAGACTGAAGGCAACAGCCTATCTCAGCGAGTTCCTTGCGTGTTGTATGCTGACATCAGTAATCACCATGCTCTTTTCTAACCTCTCAAACTCCTCAAACTCCGCAGTCAGTGAAGCGTTGGTTGTTTGCCTGACCTGCCCTGCAAACACTACCACCCCCCATCTGGAGCGTCGGCCTCGCCCAGCATGCCAAAGGTCCAAATCTACACCTAGGGAGAAGCTGTCACCCAGTGCTCTTGCTGTTGGCTGCACTGCAGGTGCGGGACCACCAACCTGCATTCGGCTTTGTTGCGACCAGCGTGTCTATGCTGGACCGTGTAGAGGTGACCGTCAGCAGGGCGGTGGCGCGCGTGGTGGGCACGGTGTTGGGAGGTGAGGCTCCAGAGCACCCCAGGGTCATGCAGTGCATTCTGTTGACCTGCTGTCTTGTTCCTTTCTATCGCGCTGATGCCCATGACGGCAGGCACCTTATGGCGTAACGCGTCGCCCGACCCGCGTTTGGCCCGAGCCTGTCAGATACCGATATGTGTACCGCAAAGCCCAACACGGCATACCCGGGCATCACACAACCCGCTTTATACTTCACGTGCGGTGGCGGTTAACATACAGGCACGCTGGCGTACCTGATGATGATGGACACGCGGTTGGCCACAAACCCATACGCACTGGCGGCGATACTCAGTGTTTTCACAGGCTTGGTGAGTGCCTGTATTTACCACATGACCACTCCCCCGATCGCGCAGCCCGCAGTCAGGAGGTGTGCTATGAGGTCCTGCACCACATGCGTGCGGTGCGTGTTCGTTCGGTGCGCCGTGCGGACCAGTGCGATGTGGTGGTGTAGGAGACTGCCCAACCGGTATGGGGAAGGCATACGGTTGGGATGACAAATGATGTTTTGCTGGACCAGAACCTGGGGCAGACGGGCACAGCACGATGACACTTGGCGCCCAGGTGTCACCGTGCTGTGCCCCGTCTGTTGAAACCTGCGTTTCGTAACCGCTGCTGGTCACAAACAGATGACCGACGATGGTTCAGCAATGCTGGAGCAACGGCCTCGTGCTGCGCTGTAGCATGTGCTAAGCTGCCCTGTGCTGTGCCGTGTTCGGTGACCGCCTGCCGCCATTCTTGTGCATGCAGGCGGGCAGCGTGTGGAATCATTCGTACCGCTACATGATCGCGCTCATGCTCATCACCCTCCAATCGCTGGTGCTGTGCCAGTATGTGGGCTGCTGCGGCGCTACCGGCAGCGTGCAAGTGTATATCACGCGCATCCTTTCAGTCGTCATCGGCTGCACCGTCCCCTCACTCGTCTCACAGATGGTCTTGCCGTGGTGGGTGATGGCTGATTGCTTCACAAACACTCATGTCCTACATGAGCGTGCGTGCTGTCTCAATCAGCTCAGCAGTCAGGCGCTAGCTGTGGCTCTTCGTATGGCTTCACTGACCTGCCTGTCCTGCCACTGTGTGCCGCCGCTCTCCGTCTGGACGGGGCGTGGTGCTTTTGGCTCTAAACCTCATCTGATTGTTTGTTCCAATGACATAGTGGCCTGGGCGCAGGGTTCGGAGTCTGCCCGGACATGTCTGTGTCACGTTCTACTTTGTATGGGCTTCCTCAAGGACGGCGTGCGTTGAGCGAGGCGCGGTGCTGAGCCGGATGCCTGTGGTGCATTCACTCCGTGCACGCAGGTACACGACCGACTGGAGCCTCGAGAAGATGGCCAAGTCGCTGACCAAGTCGGTAGACCTGCTCAAGGAGATGGTGAGCACCGTTCAGAACGGCATGCATGCCGCACTGTGGACAATACTGTGAACGCCCGCCATAGACTTAGGCATAAGTAAAACAGATTTTGATGATATCTGGTGTAAAGCTTCACAAGAATCTAAAGATATATACAAAGTTCATACTTATTGTGGTGTTCAGGTGCACATGTGGGGATGTTGTTTGCTACACCTGTTCCCCTTGCTCACCGCGCATTCGTACGTCCTGAAGCATGTCTCAGGGGATGGGGGTGAGGGGGATGAGGTACAGCGGGTCACGGTTGGGGGAGCGGTGCGAATCTCAGCGGGTCTCGGGGCGGCGGCATCCCCTGGTCAGTACGATCTTGTCTGTTAATCCCCGTATGCGAGAAGTGTGACCCTTCGCCCTTCTGTCAACACAGTCCTGAGGTGACATCATAGCAAAACATGGCTTAGCGTGTGACTTCATGATTCTCTTCAAGCACCCACACTGGCTTCACTCCGTTCACCTGCATCCTCGCAGCATGAGGACTTTTACGCGCAGGGTCGCGCTGCGTTGCCGGTCAGCGACGCTGCGGGGCTGAGCGGCCCGGGTGCGGTGGGCCGATCCAACTCCCAGCCTGCGCTGCATCACATGCGGAGCATCAGCATGCTGCGTCCCGACGCAGCTGGTTCTCAACACATGTCAGAAGCGCCTGGCAACTCCTCAGCCTCTGCACTCGGTGATCATGACCAGCAGCAGCAGCAGCAGCAGCTCGCACCCTTTGCACCTGCTGGTTCAGCGCACCTCGATCCCTCCCCTGGCAGCCTGATGATGTCATCCATGCCGCTGGTGCACACGCGGCTGGACGAGGTGGATGAGGAGCGGGAGGCGTTGGAAGATGAGCAGGTGCAGGCCCAGCAGCCAGCGGGCAGCAGGGCAGCGCATGAGGGTCAAGGCATGAAGCCCATTGATAATGTAACAGTGGCTGAGGGTGCTGCGCCAGCAGGCGTGCCGCATGTGGCGCTCACAGTCCTGCCTGCGCCTGCCAGCAACGAGGCCAAGCCTGCCAGCAACAATACCGCGGCTGCAGTGCAGTCCAAGTCAGCCAAGCTGCAGGTATGTGGGTGCAATTCTGGGATGCTGGGACTTGCTTGCAGCTGGATTGATGAAGGAGCAGACATGGGCTCTACTAGCAGCAGCAGACAAAGCAGTCTAAGACTTGCTGGAAACGTCAGCTGCTGATGCCTTCGGCAAGGCGGCATCCCTTTGCGGTTGTTGCCCTGATGCTGCCTACCATTTTGGTGTTAGTACTGAGTGGTTGTGTGTCCGTGTTGCACGTGCAGGCCTCCATCGCCAAGCCGCTGGTAGACGTGCAGGTGTCATTAGGTCGCGACGTGGTGATGTGGAAGCGAGGCATACTGGCAACACCCCCGGTGAGCCGCTTGTTGGCCAAGTGGTGTCAAGTCAACCAACCAATCAATTGCCATCCAGCAGATCCTCTGCCTTCCCGCCCGGCCCCTCGACATCCTCATTTGCCATGCAGACACCAATGTATGAGCGATTTTGCGTATCCGGTTGCGCTATCATTAGCCACGTGTTGCATTGTGTGCCGTGCAGATCGTGCCTGCGCTTCTGGGTGCCCAGCTGGTTCTGTTGGACCGTCTGGCAGCAATGTCACTGGTGGTGGACCGGCCACTGGCGGCGGTGACAGGCCACCTGACGGGATGGACGTATCAGCACGTGCTGCTGCCGCTGCAGGGAGAGTTTAACGTGAGATGAGACGCGGCAGAAGTGACTACCGCTGTCACATATTGTTGGACTGGACTAGGACTAAAGGCTCACATCTGTCTGCCCGCATTGTGTGCATCAAGCCCCACGCGAAGCATTCGCTGCTGGCGTGCTGCACTCCATAACATACAATGTTACATTTTAAGGCTGAGGCATTGCGCACAGCTATGGCATTCTCTGTAGGGCACCGCGTGTTGCATACACCCGCTGCTAATTTTGGATTTTTTCTTCAGAATTGGCAACAGCTGTCTCCGCACCTCCTGCTTGCTGTTGCGCAGGACCTGCTGGATGCGTTGGCGTGCATGGCAGCGGCGGTGCACGTGGCGCTGTCCACTCATTACTCCGCCAACCCAGGCGCTGGCGGCACCAGCCGGCCCGGTCCCGAGGCTGCACATGCACTGGAGGAGGCCATTGATCGCCTGCACAAGCAGAGGGTCAAGGTGGGTGAAGCGGGCGCAGAGTGGTAAGAAAGGCGATCAGCGGGAGAAGGAGGATGAGATACTGTCATGGGCGGGCGCAGGGAGGGAAAGGAGCAGGTGCAGCAAACAGTGTGTGACACGCACATCGCCTGGTTGTCGATGTTAATCTGACTCGTCATACACCACTGTGTGTTGATTGTGGCTGTGCCAACGACGGATAAGCCTCTGCCACAAAGCCACCAAGTATTGCTGGCACGCTCAAACGTGTGCGGGCTTGCCACCACCACAGGTCCATCGCACCATCTTCAAGCTGCGGCGTGCTCGCCACCAGCGCTTCATGACCCTCTCGGACGACCAACTGGCGGTCAACACAAACCCAGACGACACCGTGCGCACTTACTCCTACGTTTATGCGCTCACCAAGGTGCGCTGAAACAGTGCAGCAGGGTGCGGGCTGTCTAGCGTGTGCTACGGCCCTGCATAACAACCCGCTGGGAAAAGCCATCGTGGGTCGCCATTGCGGCTTTGTACGGCAAACATGATGTAGTTTGGCGTTTTTCATCTGAGAGCATAACGGCTGCAGAGCGCTTGCTGATGGTGCATGCTCGCATATACCTGTTGCCTGTCAGCAGTTGGCTTTTTGTTGCGATGGCACTTTGGCAGGCACCTTGCTTTGTTGCTACCTGTCATTTCATGTCGTGCTCGACTTCCTGCAGGTGACCGACAAGTTGACGGCGGCGGCGCGCACTGTGCTGTCACCGGAGAACCAGCAGCGCCAGGACCTGCGCTCGTGGTTCAAGTAGAATGCGCCACACCCGCACCATGCTGGCCCCTGCGGGTGCGCTCATCTTCACCTCGCGTACATAAAGCTCGAGGCGGTGCGCTCACTCCACCTATCACCTTCATGCTGCTCAGCGATGCCAAGACGCGACCGTGCGACCGCGCAGCACTTGGGAGCCTTGTGCAAGTGTCTTTCGTCTGGCTTACTGCAGTGCAAGCTCTGGATGGCAGCGCGCTTGCCGAACAGGCTTCCACGAATTTGTACCTTTATTCAGCCACTCAAGCACAAGACGTCCGTCCCCTCCAGCCGCATGCATGCACATCCCTGAATAGGATCTTCATTATTCATGTGTTTTCCTGTGCATTCGATACATGACGCCCGGCAGCAACATGTCATGATGATCTCAACACCCTAACAAACCTAACAAACCTCACCCTGCAAACACAACACCCGTGTGTGCATTGCAGCTGTATGTCCAGCCGCGCAAAGCGTAAACAAGCTTATGGAGCACCACACTGGCACTGCCAGTCCAGGCCTGGAACGTTTCACGCTAGCACCCAGCCACTGTCAAGCAACGACAAGCTGGGAGCAAGCGAGCAAGGAAAGCCATTACACTTGCTGGCTGGGCTAATTGTCACATCCCGTTAGTGCCCTCTGACAGCCTACACAAAGTTGAGGGCTCAGTTTCGGCTTCAGCGCCCGTGAACCAGCACAGATACTTTCAGGATATTTTGATTATTTTCACACACCGTCATTGACAGACAGCATCATTGACGTCCAGCACCGTTTGAGACGACTATCAGACCGTTGTTCGTTATGCGGCAACCGCCAGGTCCGCCCAGATACCTCACCATATTCAGATGAAGCTTCCTCGATCCTTACGCATATGAGCACTGCATGGCCCCACAGAATTCACACTGCACAACCCCATGGGAGCAAATGCTTATGTACCAAGACACGCCGTGCAATGTGCACGGTGTTGGTGCTGCTTGTCGCTGTTGTTTGTAGGGCGTTGTACATGCGGCGCACCTTATGCCTGGTGTGCACATCACCATCCACTGCACACATGCACAGCAGTTTGCTCACCTGCTAAACGGCAGTATGAATCATGCATGCTGCGGAAATGCAGGAGCTTGTAACTCACAACTGGCTCACATCTGACTCATCCTTGGGCGTGGACCGAGCAAACTCTTGTCAATGCTTCATGCTGGTGCTGATGGAAGGTCCTTTTGTTTGTGGTTTTGGTGCCTAGCTGTGAGAGGTTAACTGCCGTGGCCGGCTGACTGTTGAACAGTTCCTCCTCGCATTGCTCCGCCTCACACCTGTTACATGCAGAGCTGTTGCACTGTGCACAGCGGTTTGCACCTATCATCACCTTCGGGGTTGGTGTATCACGGCGCACCTTCACATTCACGCACACTGACGAAAGTGCATGCACCCGTGTATACACACGCACTGCTCCACAAACGCTCGCACTTGCGCGTATGCCCGCACACACATACGCCCATGCTTCAATCCTCATGAGCGCTACATGGTTTGTATCATCGCATGACATCAAGGTTCGCCTCACATGAGAATGCATGTTGAGCATGGAAAGATGATGAGCCGCCGACGGTAGCGCATCGTGACTTAACGCCCAGGAGCGATCGTGTTACGTCAGCAACAGTCTGTGTTGTGTGCTGGCGGCAGCACAGGTGGGCATACGGAGGCAGAAGTTGCATTTCGCCTCATCTGGACTGGGGACGACCATGGCTTTATCATGGCTGTATCATGGCTGTACCGCAATCATCATCACATCATCACCACCATGTGTAATGACCATACATAATGCGCTTGACTCGATGATTCTGGAAACCGTGAAACCCTGTCTTCTCAAGCCTGTTCATGAGTTCGAGCCCTGGACACCTGTCTGGTTCCAAATAACCAGAGACATGAATCGAGTTGCTGTTGCCGGCTGCAAGCTGGCTGGCGACTGTAGAGCTAGGCTTGCTGAGTGCTGTACATGAACAGCCGGACCGGCACCTCCATGTTGACATCTAGGAAAATAGGTTAGCGCTTGTAAGGCACTTCGGTGCTTCTGTGGGAATGGGCGCCGTTGAGTGGCCACGTTTGTGGTTGCGCTGGCTGGCGTCAGGACTTCGCAGTTCGTTCAGCTGGCGAAACGGCTTGCAGCTCGGCCTTGGCTCGCTTTTGGCATCTCTTTTCGTTTTTGTACGGTGAGGACTTGGCTTGCACTGTGTTCAGCACGTCGTCTACTTTGCTTACTCTCAAGCGCTCAAAAGTAGGTGTGTGTGTGTGTTTCCCGCAGGCCCATATCGTTCTCGAAATCTTGCATCGCGGCCATCGTGTATGTCGCATGCGCCTTAATTATCAGGCCTGAGCTATACATGGGGGATAAAATGGTGTCTGCAGCGCTAGTGCTCTCCGCTTGCGTGTGGTCCGCTTTCCTTGCAGGCTGCACGGTAAGACGACTGACTTGCCTGGTGTCCAGTACGCAGTAAGCTCTCTTGATTCAAATCACTGTGTTTGCTAGGCAGTTCATACTGGGCCGCGCAGTGCGATTCACTAACAACGTGTGCGTATTCTCCGTGCCGTGTGTCAATTTCCGCACCACAGTTACACGCAGCCTACCTGGCTAGACACACTCTTGGTACCCAGACGTTGGTGCTTTGCATACTGGGCACTTTTGTCCTGGGCGCAATTGCCTTTCTCAGGATGAAGGCGCCGGCGTCATCTTCGGGCTTTTACATAATCTTCGTTCTTTTTTACGGCCTTTTCATTATTTTTGGGCAGTTTGATGCTGGAGCGGTCATCTGGCACCAAGTGAGTAACACAAGCTGCGAGCTGCGCACGGTGTGCAAGGTGTGCTGGAGCTCTTGAGTGCGTTCATGCAGCTGATTCTTGTTAAAGCTATATGTTGCCATGTACTTTTGCGTGCCGTCCAGATTGTGTGGCCTATGATGGTGAACGGTGTGATAGGCACCACCTGCACGGTGCTTGCGTACTCGCTGGTGGTGCCGACGCTGGCATCTGACCGCGTGCAGGCCAACGTCGTGGCAGCGCTGCTGGGCGTGGGCCAGGCGGTCAGCAGGTGAGCTAGCGCCTCGCCCTGAAGAAACTGCAGGGAGGGAAGAGAGGCACACCTCGACTCGAACCCACATTCTCAACCAGCAAGGCACATCTCAGGGCACAGCTGGCATTTGCTTCTGTACCTGCAGCAGCTTGGATGCCAGTGCGTGCTGCCTGCTTTAATCCTGCACGCATGGCAATACGGTCTCTTCTGCCCATCCGTGCTAACCCCCACCACGGTATGTCGGCGTCGTGCTGTCTGGCAGGTATTCCAGCCAGGCGTTCCGCCCTGAGGCCGGCAAGCCCGCCCGCCAGCCGCCCCCCCTGTACACGCTGTTCTCGGAGCAGGACCCTGGCGGCAGCCCGGATGGCGCCACAGCCGATATCGGTGGTACAGCAGCTGCCAGCCAGTTCCTGCCAGCCTCTGCATTGTCTCATGCCGGCCCGCGCACGTCTGCATCAAACGGTGGCACGAACACCCTGAGCAGCGCCGCCAGCGGCAGCGGCATCAAGGGCCTGCGAGCTAGGCAGGGCGCACCTGCAGACCCCGCGTCGCCCCGCGCCCTCCCACCCGCACCCGTTCACAAGCCACTACAAGCCCTCCCTGCAGTGAAACCTGCATGGACACCTTTCGCAGCCCCCGTACCACCTGCTGCCAGCGCGGGTGGCAACGGGGCTAATGGCAGCAACAACGGCGCACGAAAGGGCGGAGATGCCGCCCAGCCAGACCCCGGCACCACTCGTGCACGTGCGCAGCGGCTGGCCTTTAGGCGCAGCCTGGAGATGCGGCGAAGCGCTGAGCTGGCGCGTAGTAGCGAGCTGGTGAGGGGGGGCAGCGCGGGGCCGCGGCTGCCCCTGACGCTGCTGAGCAGCGCCCCTGCCCTACCGCCATACAACGTCTTGCACGGCCTGCCTCCTCCACCCAGCGCTGCACCAGACCTGATCAAGGGGAGCTTGGAGCTACAGCTACAGTCGCAGCCACACGCGCAACCACAGCCTCATCCTCAGCTAAACCGGCACCGGCGTCGCCATGCGGGCAACGCACTCCTCAGCAGCAGCAGCACTGGCCCCAAACCGTTGGCTCTGTCACGCGGCGTTGGCAAGGACAACGAGCCTGGGAGCCACAACCCTCAGGCTGGGGGGCAAACCCAGGGGGATTCACCCAGCGCCCTGACACGTGTAGCCCCCGGCCTTGCCTCGCATGGTGGTGACGGCAGTGGCGGTGGTGCTGGGGCAGCACCACAGAACCGCCATGCGCCAATCGACAGTGACAGGGGTAGCACAGATGGTGGTGGCGACGCAGTGTCAGCAGCAGCAGCACCAGCGGCAGGGGGTGGTAGTGGTAGTGGCCACGGCAGCGGCGAGGATTCTGACACATCCTCTGGCGCATCGTTTGGGCCACCTGGGCCCTCCACAGACAACGCCTTGACACACGCGCTGGTGCTTCCCCCTGGCAACGGTAGCGGTAGCGGTAGCGGTAGCGGTGGAGGTGGGGATGCGGGTGGAGGGGCTGGGGGTTGTGGTGAGGTGTCCGCTAGCCGCCAGTCCAGCGGCGCCGCCTTGCTGGCCTCCTCACACAACGCCCACCTGCTCATCCCGTCCCAACCCAGCACTAGCGATACAGCCGGGCGGTACGCCTCCACAGCCCTTGCCGCAGCGACCTCCACGGGCCAAGCGGGCATCGCGGCTGCTGCTGACGCGCCACCATCTGCGGGCCACCACGGCCAGCAGGGGCATGCCGCGGCCCTGCCCACACAAAGCACCGCTGTAGATGCTGCAACGACGCATGTGCGCTGGGGTGCAGGGGATGCTCAGGCCGGCGAGAGGCCGACCAGCGGGCCCCGCCGGCCCCACAACAACAGCGTGTGGTTCAGGATCGACGACATTCCGGAGGCGAGTGAGGTGGGGGAGCGGGGAAAGGCCAGCTCCCACAGTTACAGCTCGTTGTCCTCTTCGCATCCTCGTGGCGTCAGGCGCTTGAGCGCCGGCGGCGTGAGCACCACCAGCGCTAGCGAGTATAGCGCCACCGACATGAGCGAAGACAGCGAGGACTTTGACGCCACCGACACGGTGTTCCGCGGCGCTCTGAGCGGCTTGTCGGTGGGCCGGCTGCTGTACGACGGTGGCGAGAGCGCGATGGAAGACGGCGACCTCTTTGCGATGCTACATGAGGTGGGCAAGGCGCGTGTTGAGATGGGTGGTGGTGGCGGGAGTGCTGTGCAGCCAGGCCTTGATTGATTTACATTGCTTGGCCGATCAGGCCGTTCATGGATGGGTTCAGTGGACATGAAGTGGCAGCCAGGCCTTGCGGTGTCAAGCGCATGGGGCTCGTGGGCACAGTGATGAGCACATGGAAGAACACGTTATAAGAACACCAATGGAAAATGTTTGCCGGCTAACATGGCCTCTAACGTGTCTGTGGGATGCATGCGCCGCCGCGTTACTACCTGCCTGGGCAGCCACTGGGAGGGTGCAATGGCAACAGTGCAACATTTTGGGATGACATCAGCATCGCGTGCAGGAGGTGCCACGTTTTACTGTTATGTTATGTTACATCAGGAGCGTGTTGGCCACACGGCCCATGCTCCCCCCAGATGGGGACCAGGCAAGCAGAAGGGGGTCGCCAAGCTATGCACATTGTGTGCAAGAGGGCCGCAGTACATCAGCACGTTTTACTGCCTCCACCACTACTGATTTGCCCCTTATGCACTCGCCCCTCCCGCCTGCCTGCAGGCCACCATGCCAGCACCGAGAAAGATCCGCAAGCCCAAGCACCACCGCAGCCACCGCCACAAGCGCCTGAATGCCGCATCCGACCAGGACGGCAGTAGGCGCACGCATTCTGCGTTTAGCTTGCAGCGATCGCTCACTCTAGACGCCAAACGGATCAAGGGGTGGCTGCTGCAGCGTGCACACACATTTGGAGGAAGGCCCGGCCGCAGCGTGAGAGACCCAGCTGCTGTGCCAGCCAAGGCAGTCAGTGGCAGCGCTGACGGCATGCACTCGTCGCGCAGCGAAGGCAACCTGACGCTGCTTGGCAGGATCACTCGGCTGACGGCCAGCACGCGAAACGGCCGTCCCAGCAGCAGAGTAGGCTTTGCTACTGCCATCGATAGCACCGTCTCAGGATCTGCCGCTGTGGAGAGTTCTGATCATGACTCTGGTCGTTTGGATGCAACGCACAGCCAATCCACTGCAACCACGCTTGGCGGCACCACTGATACAGACACGCAGGGGCCTGGTGGCGGTGGTGGTGGCGCGCAGGCAATGCCCCGTGCTGGCTCTGCAACGCTTAATGAGCTGGCAGCCATGAGCGTGGCAGAGCCGGTCGCGGCAGACAACGGCGCCAGCGCCGCCCCCGCAGGCACAGCACTAGCCGAGGTTGCGAAGATCACTGAGCCCGCGTCAGAGCCAACAAGGGCTGGCGGCCCGGCGTGCCACACCGGCAGCGGCGCTGCCATTGTGGAGATGCGGCCGCTGCTTGCGCAGGCTAGGGCGCTGCTGGCAAGCGTCGAGGCCGAGCCGCCATTCTTGACGGGCCACCCGTTTCCCACAGGTGGGGGTGAGGTGTGGAGGGGAAAGAGATGCAGGGACCGGGATAAGCAAACTAGCAATGGGTTTTGCAGGCACCACGCATATTGAGGGTAATCCGGATCACTCATGGAGTATTTTGTTCCAAGCCCTTCTTTGCAAACCAACGCTTCCACCCCTGGATGTGCACTGGTGGGTCTGCACCTCTCATCCTGCAGGCGCGTGGCTGGCAGTGATTGATGCGGTGGGCACGCTGGTCACACGGGTCGCCGCCATGGAGTGCGTGCTGGAGGAGAAGATGCAGGTGAGCGGGAGCGGCATAGGGAGTGGGGGGCCAACGCCACAGCGCGACGTTGCGCAGATGCAGCAGCTGCTACCACACACTGACTGCTTATGTTGCACCTGTGAGTATCAATTGTCAATGGGCAATGTTGTGTGGGGTCACATAGCGTGCAATGCCGGATGCCAATGTGTGCATCGTTCAGGTCGCGGGTGACGCCACCCTGGAGTGCCTCACCACCGTCAACCTCGTGCCCATGTTCCGTGAAATCTACGCGATCACGGCAGCAGACTGCGCTGAACTGGCGGCATGCCTGGCTGTCAAACCGCGCCGTCCTGGCCATCTGCGCGCGCTGCTGGCTCAGCTGCTGACGTGCTGTTTCGGGCGCCCTCAGACTGGCGTAGACCAGCGCGTGATGCCGGCAGATGCTATCCAGGGCATGACGGGTGCCGGCGCAGCAGCCAACTGGGCCTGTGCGCGTGAGGGCTTGAAATCCGGCCTAATGGCCATGATGCGGGGATACTGGCACCGCCTGCATGAGGAGTATGAGGGCCTCATGCGCATTGACTCGCACCACCAGCGCCTGGACCAGCTGGCAGAGCTGGCCGACGATGATTCACGACCGGGCGGCCCCGACAATGCCGGCGGCGGCGGCGACAGCCGGGACGAGCTGCCCACTGCCCGCACGGCGGGGGATCTCAAGAGTGCAGCACGTGAGGAGGGCAGGAATTGGACTGATGCTGCGGCATCGCGCAAAGGGGGCCTGCCCATTGCAGCCTTGGTGCAGGCGCGCACTGCGCCGGGCGACGATACCGCCCTCAGCAGCAGCGCCGGGCGCCTGACTGACGTTCAAGTCGTGATATGCCATGACGATGATTTGGCACAGTCAAACCAACCCGCAGACCACGAACTTACCGCCAGGCCCCCACAACCCGCCAAGCTGGCAACTGTTGCGCGTTCTGCGTTTGCAATGCCCAGCGGCATCTCTGCTGCTGAGTTGGCAGCGTCTGACGTGGCTTCGGCCGTAGCTGCCATTGCAACATCACCGCTGCAGCGGGTTTCTGTAGATGGTTTGAGGTCTGATGGTGTGGCTGATGGAGATACCGTGACCAGCCCAGCTCAAGGCGAGCACCTAACATCAGCTTCAGGGGCGGCCCGGCCGCTGGCCCCCCACGCCCCGCTGCGGCAGCAGTTTGACACCCTTGGCATGCAGCTGTCACGCAAGGCGGGGGAGTTGCCGGCAGCTGAGATGCGCGGAAACCATACACACGCACACGCGCACCACACAGTCCGGCTGCTCCCCAAGAGGCGTCCTCGTCATCAGCTCAAGGCCATCAACGTGGTGGAGGGCGTGCGGGTCAGTAGGACGAGCAGAGCGACCTGTGCATGCACGTTGATGTACCACCGCAACCATACACGTATCGGTCAATAGATCTACTGAGCATGTGCTGCAAGCGCAGTGCCGGCCCTGGGCGCTGTTGCTGTGCGGCCAGGGGCCTCGAGTGATCTGAGAATTGCCGTGCATTTCGTTGCGCAAGGCGCTGATTGGTGATGCCGCGCCCACCGCATGGTCTCCTCCTGCATTACCCCTACCCTGGACCCTGGGTACGTATGCGCCCCCACATGGCCAGCATGGTCGTCCCATTATGATTGTTCCAATCTGCTCCATGCTGCATTCTTGCATGTGATCAGATACGCGCTCTGATGTTCATGTGGACACTCACCAACGGCGTCATCCAGGCCATGGAGGACGTGGAGAAAGCTGTTGGGAAGCTGCAGCAAGCGCAGGCCAGCGCAGGCACCTTCCCTGCAGCTCCTCCCCCTCCCGGCCAGCAGGCAACGAACGCAGGACAAGCGGAGGAAGGCGGGCAGCTGCGCAAGCCGGCGCAACCGCAGGCGCAAGCGCGCAAGCAGGAGGCGCTGGGGTGCGGCTCGTCCCTACGCCGCCTGCTGAACACAGCGTATGCGTCAGCAGGGTACCACCTCTGGTGGCTGTGGCTGTACATCAGGGTGAGTTCCGTTCAAGCAACATCACCTACACGGCGGCAGTGGTCAAGGCACTGGATGGTGCGGGGCTGACATACCATAGGATGACCAAGCGCGTCGATTGCGTACAAGTGCTCAGGCATGCCGGTGCACACAATGCACTAGCATGCTGCTAGTTCTAGGGTATGCAATTCGTACTGGTTGTGGATGCACCCCACCTCCCATGCCAGTATTTTCATCGGCCAGTTTAGTGCATCAGCCGTTTTTTACGGTACCTGGAGGCTGACGCGTTCACGCTGAGGCTGGCACTCCCCTGTAGATGTGGAACGATAATGACCACAAAAACACATGTCAAGCAACAATCAAGCACCGAGCACCACAAGACATCCAATGTGTACGTGTGTGCGCGTGCATGGCGCCTTACAGGTGCTATTTCTTCTGCCGATTGTGGAGGACTTGTACCAGCGCGCGCGTAAGAGCGTGCCGGGTGTGGTCAAGCCCGGTGGGTTCCAGGTGAGTGAGTGAGGAGCCACCACGCCGAAATGCGGGTTGAGCAGCATGGTGCAAACAGAAACGTGGCCCGATGCCACACAGCCAGCGCGTCCCTTGACCATATAAGGCTGCCCGTGCGGTGACGGGGATCATGGCCCGTGCAGATGACACGTGCCTGGTGCAAATGTGGGCGCGGCTGCACCAAAAACGCCATGACATGGGCCGGATTCATGCATCACTGGTTGCATGCATCGCAGCGGGAAAGCTGCATGTCAGCATGCTCATGCACACCTCTCCGCCTGCCCTGCCACCTGACACCCGCCGTACAGGCCATGCTGCACAGCCGTCCCTTCCAGGCAGCCGTCAAGTACTGGCTGGCGTGCTCTGTGGTGCTGCTCCTGATCCTGGTGCTGTCGGCCAAGTTTGAGGCGGTAAGCTGCGTGTACGGATTGCATGCATTTGGGGACCGCTGGGAGGCGACGGTGGTTTATGAGGCCTTGAGGCTGCAAACAACATCATCCTCATGACATCGCAGCAGCTGCGTTTAGGTGGTACTTGCCTGCTGTCGCCTACACATGCGCATGGCCCGTGATCTGAAGGCAACAGCCAGTCTCAGCGTATTGCATGATGACATCATGAATCACCATACTGTGTTCTCGCCCCTCTAACCCTCATTCGGTGAAGTGTTAATTGTTTGGTGCTCGACCTGCCCTGAGAACATTATCGGTCCCCATCTGGAGTGTTGGCCTCGGCCAGCGTTCAAAAGGCCTAAAGCCTAAACCTAGGGAAAAGCGGTCACCTGTGCTCGTGTTGGCTGCACTGCAGGTACGGGAACACCAACCTGCCTTTGGCTTCGTTGCCACCAGCGTATCCATGTTGGACCGCGTAGAGGTGACAGTCAGCAGGGCGGTGGCACGTGTGGTGGGCACGGTGGTGGGAGGTGAGGCTCCAGAGCAACACAGGCTGGGCCGTGCAGCGCGTGCTGTTTGCCCACTGTCCTTGTTGCTTTCTATCGCACGGCACTGACACGGCCTGACTGATGTTGGCAGGCACCTCAGAACGTGATACAATAATACATTTTGTTTCAACCAGGCTAGCACGTTTCCCACTGTCATGTCAGTCAGTGACCTGCAATGCCGAGTCTGTCACATACGATGTTGATATGTGTGCCCTTGCGTACCCGCCTCTTCGGCACAGCCCGAGGGCCACGTAATTAGGGTTAGATTTGGTTCTCACGCTTGAAATTGTTAAGCCAAGCAAGGCCAACACTACCCTCCAGAGGAGACCTGGTAATGTGCCAAAATGCGAGCGATGCAATGAAAAAGCCAACATGGCTTACACGGGCACTGCACAACCTGCCTTATACATGCACGTGCGGTGGCATTGTCGTGCAGGCACCCTGGCGTACTTAATGATGATGGACACGCGGTTGGCGACAAACCCATACGCGCTGGCGGCAATCCTTAGCGTCTTCACAGGCTTGGTGAGTGCCAGCATCCACTGCACGACCACTCCCCTGATCATGCAGTCGGGAGGTACGCAGCGCAGCAGCGCCAACGTTGGTTTGTGCTCACGTCCGTTATTTTTGCGCTGAATGTCAGCACATGCGGTGGCCGTCGGCCTGCACCACACGCGTGCAGCGTGTTTTCATGGGATATGCAAGTCCGGCTCGATACCTGCATCGATGCTGGCGCGACGGCCGCATGCTGTGCTGTTAGATTTAGATTTACATTAGGAGCTTTCTAGCCAAGGCTGACACTCCCG
>BDDA01000318.1:0-29935 GCA_001662385.1 Chlamydomonas asymmetrica | reverse complement strand
ATGTTTGTGTGTGTGTGTGTGTGGGGGGGGGGGTATCGTGCATGTCTCGAGAGCCAAACACTGAGCTGAGTGATGTGGGTCACGTGCTCTTCCCCTGCCACACAGTACCCCGCCTAAAGTACACCGGCGCAACCGCTTGAGTGGTGCGTAATTTCAAGGGAAGAATGGCAGAGCCGACAAGCACAACGCTTCCTAATGCAATCGCCAATCCCAAGCTTCCGGCTGGATTATTCCCCACCTGTGTGTGAGTGCGTTATGTACGTGATGTGCGTGCGTGCCTGCCTGCCTGCCTGCCTGCAGCCCGCCACCCGCTTCTCAGTGCTGCGCCAGCTGTGGCCGCTAGCCGCCCGCATCGCCACCAACGCGCAGCGCGTTCAGGTCTACGCGCAGTGCTGGCAGGCAGCAGTCGCCCTGGAGTCGTCGTACAGGGCGTCACCCGCAGCATCGGCGTCTGCAGCAGCAGCAGTCGCCGCCGCTGCTGCGGCCTCCGCCGCAGTGGCGACCGCTGCCGCCGCCGCTGCTGCGCCGGTCACGCACAGCAACAACCCGTTCGACAGCCTCCTCTCGGCGCCGCCGGGCAATGTGCTGGGCAAGCTTGCGCTGCCGCCGCCCGCGCCTACAGCAGCAGCAGCCGGCGCCGGCGGCGCCAGCGCTCCCGGGGCTGCCGCCGTGACCATGTACAACGGCACGAGCGCCTTCGGCGGGGCGCCGCCAAAGGTGCCGGCCAACCACTGCGTGGCGGGGCTGCTGGCTGAGCCCTATATGGAGATCATCATGGCCGGAAAGGTTCCCATGCGGGAGATGCTGCCCCCGGCAGCTGCAGCCGGCGTACTGGGCGCTAGCACCGCCAATGTCGCCGCGATTCGGGCCGCAGAGTCCAACGCGTCCACCTTGACCGACCTGGACGCGTTCGCGGCTGGCGCGAGCGGGTCGGTTGCCGGCAAGGACGGGTCCGTGGTGGGGGGCGGCAAGGAGGTCAGCCGCATCGGCGCCGCCGCGGCCGGCGCCAAGAACTCGTTGTTCACCATGGGCAAGAGGAATAAGAAGGAGGATGCGTGGAGCAACACGCTGGGGGCGCCCAACGCGGCCGCACGCGAGGCTGCGGAGAAGGCCTCCGCAGCCAGCGGCACGGCGGTGTCGGTGGCAGGGCCCAGCGGGGGCGGCGCCGGCGCCGCCGCTTCTACGTCCTCCCCGGGCCCTGCGGGGCAGCCGAGCACGAGCGCTGCCAGCGCGGGCGCGGGCGCTTCACCCAGCGGTGCCTCGGTCCTCAGCGACCCCTCAGTAATGGCCAATGCGTAAGTCGCGGCTGTGGACGTAAGGAAACGCCCGGTGATCGCTTGGGCAGGGGCAGTAGACGAGTACGGTGGTATTGGCATCCATCAGGGCTTAATTATCAAGCGGTCAGCAAGGAAGCATTTCTTCAAGGCCAGGATCCAGGCATATGTGAGCATCTGCAATGCCAGGTTTGGCCCGATCCTGACGCGGTCGGCGTTTCACGAACGCACAACGGGTGCCGCCGTGTGCAGCACAATGCATGCATTGTGTTCCATGGTGTGCGTGTGGGTGCCCTGCTGTGTACGTTTTTGTACTGCCCTGCAAGATGATTCGCAAGCCGAACGAGCATTTCTTGTTGGATGTGTCGTTGTGTGGCAGGCGCCCGAGCGCACAGCGGCACGAGGTGCTGTCGGCGCTGCTGGAGGTGCTGGCGCACGACCCGGCAGCGGCGGATGCGTGGCGGCTGGCGGCGGCAGCGCAGTCCGCCGCGCTGCACGACCGCCCGCTGCCCGCGTCCGCCGGCGCGAGCCTGGCGCAGCGCCACATGCCGGTGGTGCACTGGCTGGGCACGTGCTGTGAGGTGCTGCAGGACACCTCGGTGAGGCGGCCAGCAGTGCTATGCAGTAATGGGGCGGGGCAGACCCTGACTCATAAGCGTGACACTGACACCAATATGGTCTAGCATGTACCGTATTTATGTCCGAGCATGCATCAGTCCATCCCCCATCCCCCATCCTGCCCTTTATCGAGCTGAGCTGGTAGAAGCTCAGACGCTGTGTCGCTGCGCGTTTCCCGCATGCATTGCTGATGCCGCGCAGACACAGCACGTGCTTTTTGCAATGCACGACTCGTGGCCTTGCTTCACGTGTCAGCATTCACTCCGCACACACCACCACGCTATGCATGCAGTTGTTGGCTGTTCTTACTCACGGCCCCCGCTTGCGGCTCGGTGAACATGGTACGCGCAGGCGTGTGTGAGCTGGGAGCCCGCCATCATGCCGGCCATCAGCGCGCAGCCCAGCATCGCGGCGCAGAACCGTGCGCCCGCGGACTTCAGCTCTCTGGTGGCTGACTCGTGGCTGCGCCTGGTGCACTGCTGCATCACCACCGCTAAGGCGCTGCAGGTGAGGTGGTGGCGGGTGTGTACTGCCCGTGTGTGTCGCAGCAGCAGCAACCGCGGTACCGGCTTCGACCTCCCGATCTGCATGATAATAGACACAGCAGCACACATTCACACGCACCACTGGCTTGGCCATGTCATACTGGTACAATCACGCGCATATGCACGTATCATCTGGGTCATACCAGCATTGTCATTTCTGTCATACTGTTTCATCAGCATTCCTTGATCGTTCATCCTCGTGTCTAACGTGCACGCTGGCGTTGTGCGTTGGTCTTCTCTTGCACCGCACAGGCGATGCTGCGCGTGTCGCTGCAGGCGCTGCCGCCCCCCGGCATGCTGCCCCCTGCCGGCAGCTACTCCGGCGAGCCCGACCCGCTGGCTGGCCAGGCGGATGCGCAGCAGGCGCTGCTCAACCTGGTGGAGTCCTTCGGCCGCACGCTGCAGGTCGCACTCACTAAGGTGCGGGGCACATGCTGCGGATGGGGGGAGAGACCATGAGAGAATGCGCGGCAGCCGTGCCGTGGAGTGCTGTGTGCCGCAGTAGGGAATGCCTGGTCTGGCGGAATGTTACCCATGGACGTAAATCTGGCTCTGAGCATCCTGATTGATCACACGAGTCTGCCAATGAGTGTGCTGCATCAGCTGTCACGCTGTGGCTGGGAGGCACAACCATACCTGCAAACGTACCCGACCCGTCCGATGATTTGCTCCACCCGCCCCCACCCGGGCGATTATACCCTTCTGCTGTGCAGGTGCTGCTCGACTGGCCCAATCTCAGCCGCGCGGTGCGGCCGCGCGTGATGTGGGTCGCGGCGCAGTCGCTGCAGCTGCCGCCGCATGCCTCTGACGCCTGGGACATGACGCTGCGCTGCCTCTCAGACCTCCTCGTTGGCTCCCGCCCTGCAGCCATGTCTCGCGCACACGACCTTGCTGGGTCTGCGCTGGCAGGCAGCCTGTACAAGGCCGGGCGCGCCGCATGGATCTTCCCCGACCGGCCGTTTCTGTTTGACATCGCGGCAGCATCCGCGCTGTGTGAGGCCAGCGAGTATGAGGCAGCGGGGCTGGTGTCGGGGCTGTGCGCGGCGCAGGCGCTGGTGCTGCGGCTGGTGAATGACGTGGCCAGCGCGGTGCCCATGGGCGCGGCGGGCAAGGCGCACAACGAGGCGGCGCCGGTGGCGCGCAAGCTGGACGCGCTGCTGAAGCAGTTTGGCGCCACGGAGGCAGCAGGTCAGAGCTGATAGCAGACATATAGACCGTACATGTTATGTTAGCGGTACCGGTATGTCACATCAGAAGACACATGTACACATTGTGGGTGCAACCTGGGGTGCGGCGCTTGCACGGCATGCAGGCATTGGGTGGGAACGTGCGGTTGCCATGTTGTGTTATGCAAATCGTGTGGTGGGGGGAGCGGGGCGTGTGAAAATGGGTTGGCACTGCAATCGCCAATCGCATAATGGCAGCTTCAAACCATATGCGTTGATTGATTCTAGTACTGTCTGTCCACTGAAGCGAGCGTGGTGGTTCATGCCATGGCGTGTGCTGGTGTGCCGCAGCCGCCCAGCACATCAAGGACTGGGCCAAGCGCCTCACCCGCCAGCTGGCGCTGCTGCTGGCCTACACCGCGCCCGTCAACCTGCCGCCCGTGGTCGCGGCACTGGGCTTCATCGCACATGCGCAGCACGAGGGGGAGGGCGGCGACCAAGCCAACGGCACTGCGCGGGACGGCGACAACAGCAGCGTCGTCGACAGCGATGCGTCGTCCGTGTACCATCCGGACGCGCCGCAGCTGAGCCCAGAGGATCAGCAGCAGCAGCAGCCTGAGGAGGAGGCTGGGGCCCGGGGGGCGCTGGTGGCGGCGGACGGGCAACGGCCGCGCGCAAGCGCGGGCGGGCAAGCAGCGTCATACATCGTGAGTGGCGTCCTGGTCTGTTTGGGCGACCCAACCTTGTGGGGTGACATGAGCTATCGAGCATCCCACACAAGCGACAGTGCTTGTGGAGGCCCCACGGAGCAGAGTCACGGTGTTGCTATATGGCAGCTGTAACTTGTCCTGATGCGCTGAGCCAACAGCGTGGCTCTGCTTCGTAGCGCCTCCACAAGATGTAACGCGCCCCTCGTGAGCCTGCTCTAGCCAGCGGGCCTGACAGTCGGTGCATCTCAATCGCACCCGCACCCCACACCCTCACCGCCTGTTAGGCAGTCCTTGCATGTTCTTTCCCTTACTGTCTTTTCGGGCCTGAGTCTTATCACCAGGCAATGCCCGCATTCTTCACACTTGTATCAAAACACTCGCACTTTACTCTCTTCTGCTCGCCTGGTCGCGAACTGGGGCCAGCATGGGCCGTCTGGCCGACGCGCTCCTGATGTAACATAAGTACATAACATCACATGCACATTCGCAGGTGCACTCGACAGCTTCGCACGCCGTGTGGGGCTATCCCTTCGGCGGGCCCTCCTCCGCCATCCTCCACGCCTCCAAACGCGGCCGCCGCTACCGCGCCCTCGCGCACAACCTCGCACTCGCGGTGGGGCCCACGGCCGCGCCTGCGGCGCCCACGCCGCGCCGCCCCGCGCCGCCGCCGCCCAGCCGCGTGGCCGCCGCGCTCGCCGCTGTGTACGCGGACGACCGACCGGACGGTTCCGGGGCTGTCCTTGCATCATCTTCTCTCAATGCGCCCGTGGCGGGCGCTGTGCTGTCGTCATCCAGCATGTACCGCCTGGACAGCGAGGTGTTCTGGAAGGGTCTGCCGGGTGCCGCGTCGGCCTGGGTGGAGCTGACTGGGCCCGCGGACCCGGTGCTGCTGCGCGGCTGCGTTGCGGCGGGCGCGGACGACGAACCGTGCAGCGTGGTGATCAAGCTGCAAGCCAGCAGCAGGTGGGTGCGAGTGCGCATGCACTGTATGCAAATCTGAAAACCTTGTTGATCGTTCGTCGCATTATGTGATCAGGATTGTAGAGTACTGCATTGAGCCACATGCTGGGAATGGGAGCATTTGTACCTCATGCAAGGTGCACCCACACACCACATGATTCCACTACAGTGCAAATCGTACGCGGTCATGGCTTCTTTGCACTGTGCTCTTCTCGGCATTGGCATGGCCCGAAGCTGTGGCATCTTTTCTCCACTGTCCTAATGCTGTCCCTTCAGCTGTCCTAATACTGCCCTCAGCTGTCCTATAAATCGTACTGCCTTGCGCTGTGCTATTGCTGCCTTCAGGCTTGATGTGGATGTGCCTGAGGGCGCCGAGGTGCACGTCAAGGTGTCAGGCCCGCTGCAGATCGTCGACCGGCGCTCCATCGTGTGGGCGCTGCCACGGCTCAGCGCCAACGACCGCGTGTCCCACAGCTTTGTGGTGAGACCCTGAGACCCCACAGAGCCCCCAGAGGGGTCGGTGCAGGTCGACCAGCAAAAAAGGGTTACAGCAGAGCAACAGCCCGCTGTGGTGGTGGATACACACCGCATGAAGTGTTGGGCAACACTGTCTGTACTGTGCTTGTGGAGACTTGTATTTGAATGGCAATTGTGATGTCAGTATGGCGTTCATGCGCACACAGAAGGAAGGGAGTTTGCACCAGCGAGTGACTGCGCTCCTGCAACCCACACGCGCCACCACTCACTGCTACTGCTGCTGCTGTTTTGCAGTCCTAAACATCCCTTGTCATTACATCTTGCACTCAAAGTGAGCATGTGTGTGAACTTGTGCGTGTGCGTGTGTTTTCGCAGGCCAAGTTGTTGGGCTACGGGCGTGTCGATGTGCAGTACAAGCTGCAGCTGGTGGCCACGGCCGGCGCCAAGGGCGGCGACGCCACGCCGCTGATGCTCAACTGCGCCGGGCTGCCCATCGGCGCGCAGGCGCTGCTGCAGCGGCCGGCCGCGCTGCCCAGCTGCGCCGACTTCTTCGGGCAATGGGCGTCGCTGCCTGTCAAGATGGAGCTCTCAGGTGAGCGTCAGGCGCGCGAGTGCGCATGTGTGTCTGAAGTAAGTCTGACTTACTCTAGACACACTCGGTTCCCACGGAGTGTGACCGCAGATGTGCAGGTGCGTGCGTGCGTGCGTGCGTGTGCCTGCTGGATGGGTGTTGTGGAAGGAGACAGAGGAACTGTTGTGGCAGCCTTACAGCCTACAGGCAGATCGGCCTGCTGCATGCACTCGACAGTCGTGTGCCAGCATGCGAACCCAAGCGTCCGCATACCGCGGTTAGCAACTGGCGGTGCGACAATACCGGTGCACAGGATGAGTCGCATCCACTGTCAGATAATTGCCTGGTTGGTACTTTGGGCTCGCCGGCCTGCCATGTTCTTCCGTTGGCAGGCGTAGGTAGTGCGCTGCCCTCGTGTGTGTGTCAGAGAGGCTCCTGTGTGGCCGTGCAGTGTGCTCATATGCATAAGGATAGAGAGTACGTTACAGCACCCAACGCTTGCGACGGATCTGGGCATGTTTGTGTGTGTGTGTGCATGTGCGCGTGCAGGCGTGTGCACCTGGCCGGGCATGGAGGGTGCGCAGCTGCTGGTGTCCAGCCTGTTGCGCCTGCCGGCCGCCACCGCGTTCCTGCGCCTCGACGCGTCGTGCTGCGGCTACGAGCTGGGCCTGCTGGCCGAGACCCCGCTGGGGGACACCTTCGCGCTGCTGGCCAGCACGCAGCTGCTGCCGGGCGCTGCGGTGGGCACCAGCGACTCGCTTTGCCACCTGGCCATCAGGTGGGCCCCGCGGCACGTACACGTGACGAAGTACCATATTCAAATATTCACCGGTTTGAAACTGCCTTTGTGATACAAAAGTGTTCGTGCGCGACGTGCGGTGAGTGGCGACGGACAAGAAAGCCGTGACATCCTCATGGCGGGGGCGGAGGGCCATGCATCGATGCACGCAGTTGTACCCCATACATGCAGCATACATGTACACTACTACACTCCATGGTACACTCTCGCCACTGCAAAAATCGCTCCCGACTATTGCGCTGCACTGAGTTGCTCTGCCGCGCGTTGCTGCCGTGTCCAACGCAGGTCCAACTCTCCGGACCTCATCCTGTCGGTCCGCACAGCGCCTACTGAGTGGCTCGCCGACCTCTCCGCCGGCACCGCCACCTTTGGCGCGGTCCGCTCCGCCACCTCAGCGCAGCCCAGCAGCGAGCCTAAGCCCCCCCTGCACCCGCGCCTCATCCGCCTGCAGCAGGCCTACGTGCAAGCGGCCCAGGCAGCGCGCATGGCCATGGTCAACGCCTCGCTGGGCGGCGGGATGACCTCGGGCCCGCTGGCGGAGCTGCACCCGGGCGCGGTGGGCAGCGCTCTCGGAGAGGACGGCGGCGGCGGTGTGGGTGGCGCGGGGGGCGTGGCGGGTTCCAGCCCGGTGTGGCTCAAGCAAGCGGCGCTGCTGGAATGGCAGCGCCTCAACGCGTTTGCATGAGCGTAGCAGGAATTTGCGCGGGTTGTGATTGTCGGGGTTTAGCTGCGTGACATATCCGCTACATGTGCAATCATGTGTGTGGTGCTACTCTCTTGATCACTACCATGACGATTACGGATGTTCATGCGCTTTGCATGGATGCTTGGGCTAAGGTGCTTATTGTCATGCCTTGGACCAACAGGGGTGTGTGCTTGCTTGATGGGTCGCGGCCGTTGGCATATGCAGTGGTAATCCGCTGTTTCTTGTGCGGTGCGCTGACACCTCTGCTCGATCAATCATCGTAGGGAGGAGGGACCGTTGGGATACTGAGGCTGTTGACAGTGTGCCACGCGTTTGCATGCAGTGTCCAGCCTTTGCATTGTATCTGCATAGGATACGGTCGAGCAATGGGTGGTGCTTGGGACTGCTTTGCTCAACACAGCTGATGTACGTTAAGTTGACCTCGGATGGGCTTGATCAACAGCCTACGGTAGTCCATTACCCGTGCATGCGTAGCGTACTGTACCGCCTCGCGAGAAAAGAACAGGTGGAGGAACGCTCGTGCAGTCCCATGCGCTGCTTAGGCAAGCTCGCCCAGCTTGCATGCTTGCGTCGCGGGCATAGCAGGGCAGTGACGCAATACACCAGGCACCGTGCTTATAAACATGTCGGCAGTGGCTATGGTAAACGGGGGCTATGGTATACAGTGCTTGGGTGTTTGAGCCAAGCAAGCAAGCAATGGCGCGCCAAAGGACGTTACACAGGAGTACTGTTTTATGAGCTAGGCAGTCAGGTCACTTGAACGGATTCCAGCACTTCAACTGCGTACGTAGTTGGTACTTGGTACCAGGGAAGCTGCGGCTTGGCACAGCCAGGCGCAGCGTCCGCCCAGCAAAGGGAACCGCCTTAAACGCCTAAACAGCAAGCAAGGATGCCACCAACACTTTATGTGTATTAACATAGCGTCCACCCATCCGCAGACCGCACTGGAACGACACATGCAGCCTGGCATCAGGTCTTGACATGTTCACACATGTGGCTGGGGCATCCAGAGCCCAGCAGTACAGCCCCCAGCAGTACAGCCTCAGCAGTGCAACCGTGACCTGGAATGAGGTGCCACCCATGCAGATAACCGGAAACAACACCGGTGTGAATACACTGCTTAGGCGAACATCGGTGGCCTCCAAACCTCTTGTCTTTGCATGCACGAGGTCAACTTGCGTGCAAAGACCGAGATTCGGAGGTCGTGCATGCCCACACAGTTCAGAGGTTGCCGCCGTGGGTGCAAACCAGACTGGTATCGGAAGGGCTCCACCTGTATTACCGGCCTGTCAAGCGTTTCGGCAGCAAGCTTGTGTCATGCACAAGCCGCCATGGAAGTTTAAGCTGTGCAATATGAGTGGAACCTATGGATTTTGGTTCAGGACGACGCAAAGCGAACAGTCCCTTGGCATCGTGCTACCGCTGGCAGGTCTGGTGGATCCATTCGCAGATTCCTGTCGGGGCAGGCTGTGTAACTGACAGGTTGAGTCGCTGCGATCATGCATGCATCCGGGCGCCAACATGTTTGCCGTACCATCAAGTACCATTGCTGAAATACTAAGGACCTGCAACCATTCTGCAACCTGCTTGCAACAGTGACCAACCTGCCTGCGACACACACAGGATTGTGTTACTCAGCACCGCTATGTCTAGCGAGCAGCAAGGCAAGCTTGCAAGTTTCACACCAATATTTCTAGTCCACCCACAGGATATCAACATGCCGGTGCAATGCAAAGCATTGTTGGAGAGGGTTCTCGCCAGGCATGCACACAATCCTTCACCAGCACATGGCAATACAACAGCATCCTTGGAAAGCAAACCGCCTGGTTGTGTGGCTTGGCTTGGCTGTTTAGTGCTTGGGCGGCACACGCAGCAAAACAAATGCTTCCTCTTCACCTGTTTAGTACGCTGATGCATCAACCGTAGCTGTGGGTGTGCGGTGTACCGGCATCAGCTGGCCACACACACCGTAAAATGACCATGGCCAGAAGCATTGCGGGTGATCAGCACAGTTTGTTCGCCGTTGCAGTCCAACCACAAAGGTGCGACGAGAAACCCACACAGGTCAACGCGCGAGTATCACATAGCAATGTGCAACTGCATGCGGCCATCAGTCATGCAATGCTATGGCAGATGCAATGCACCCCACAAGTAACCAACTAAGTTGCAGCAACAGTAATGGCAATGCAACATGCGATTGTCAAGACGGGCTCCTGGGTCTGCGCATGGAGCCCATACAGGGACCAGGCCTGATCAGTGCGCACGCCCATGCCCTGCACATGCGACGCCCGAGGCAGTCGCGCATCCGAATTAAGCATCCACTGTACTGCTAGTAAACGTATGGCACGGCAAAATCGCAAACTGGGAAGAGGCACATGCGCATGTGTATGTATAGGTGTTGGTGACTGCCCAAGAGTTTTGTGGGTAGGACAGCCAGGACAGACCTCGCCAGCACTATGCGCACCGAATGCGTGAGTGGTAGGCAGGTTGGAATTCCCACACCTTCATGCAGTGGCACGCCACACTTGGCTTGGGCTGGGCAAGCAATATCGATGACCTATCAAGCTCTACTGATGCGGCCGCAGTACACCACTAATTGAACAGCACATGAAATGAGCACAGGAGGCGGCCAGGACCTCAGATGCCATCGCCGACACATCTGCGCTGACAACGCAAGTATGAAAGTTTGAGCGAGAGAAATGAAAACTGTGCACGGGGGGGATCAGGCAATGACCGTGGCACTTCACTGTTGCCACACCCCGTTTTTATGCTTTGCAAGTGCCCCTTGGAAGCTGATTGCGCCAGCAGGTGCGGTGCAATACGCAGGTGGTGCACGTGCAACCATGGCTGGTAACAGCTGGTTTGACAGCGTGCACATGGCCTGCCAGAAAACCGTACATGCTCCTTCCCGCACCGACGATGCACACAGCAAGGCAATGCGCGACAGGGCAGGCATTGAAGTTGCACCGAGGAGGCATCCAACCGTGAGTGCATGCGCACATCAGGGTACTGAATGGCCGCTGCAAGACCCAGGGATTCCATCGTTCAGACCTTCCTTCAGATCATCCTTATCATCATCATTGCCATCATCATCGCCATCATATGTGCTGCAGAGGCAGAAGCATGGCCACCATCGCTGGATGGCTGTGGGTCATTCCAGAACCTGCATGCTGCGCCGTGCAGTGCTGCGCTGTGTCTTGCTAGTCTTGTGTTCTGTATCGCTCTTTGCTGCCTTATGGCCCGGTGCAGGTGAGGTCGTAGTTGCGCAGGTTGTGTGCATCGTCCCAGCGGTCCACGTAGCGCGTGCGGATGAACTTGGCGAGCGCGTACACGTCCTCAAAGCGGCTGGCGAACCCCAGGCTGGCACGCAGGGAGCCCAGCGGACGCTTCACGGGTGCCGTGTAGCCGGGCCTGTACCGCACATCGCACATGCCAGGGAGATGCTCAGTCAGCACATGCAGGCGATGCACTGTCGGCGCATGCAGGCAATGCAAGGTCGGCATAGGAATCACATGGTTTCGGTTTTGGTTCGAGCCATTTTGGTGGCCATGCTGGCTGCCTTGCGGATGGGCAATGGTTGTGCTTGACATGCCACCGCAGCCGGAAGGGCAGCGGGTTCAACATTACAAAGCACAATGTACCAGGAGACGGTGCACACTGACCTGTTCACGTAAATCCACTCCCAAGCAGTGAACGGTACGCCCTGCTTCTGCATGGACATGGCATGATCCTTGACCTGCAAATTGATATGCACACGCACACACAGACGGCTGCCAGTAAGCCAGGTATCAGAGCATCTTGCGCGTTCTCACCGCCCTGCAAGCCTCTCGGCCCGCATGCGTTTCTTCCAGAACAGCATGAGCAGCTGCATGACGCGTACGTGATCCTGTTGAGCAGGATATACCGGCACCCTGAATGGTGGGCACTGGGCCTTATGGGTTGTGGGCTCATGGACAATCAGATTATCGTTTCCAGTTTGCCGCACAACCACAGCCTTGCCGCGGTGCTCTGAAACCATGTCAGCGGCCTTCCTGAGTTTCCTCCACTCTGCACTGTATTTGTGACTCTTTATGCGTCCCTGCTGCCAATCACTAATTCACACGCAAGTGGTCACCCCACCAGCAGCTGTGAATGCATTGTGCATGAAATCATCCATGCCGCAAGCACTTCTTGCCCCCACACGCACCTCATGCTCAGTGACGCCAGTGCGGTTGTAGCAGGTGCCTGGGTTGCAGGTGCAGCCGGAGCGCACTTGTAGCCCGTTGGCCGCCAGCTCAGCATTGGTGAGCAGGTAGCTGAACACGGTGCCGTCCGGCTTGAGGATCTGCGAGGGGGGCAGCAGAAGGATCGACCAGGTTGCAGGGGCCAGTCAGCATGAGTAAGCGTGACTCAGCATCCCTAAGCAGGCATGCCACATGCACTGCTAGTGACGTGCTGCTCACATCGAGGCAGCCATCAACCCATCAGTGATCATTGATCAGTCATTCATTGCTGGTCGAAACCATGCCTCCTGCACAATGCCGAGAACGCTGACAGCATGCGCAACGCCCTCTGGTAACCCTCTGTACACGCCCACTGGTGCACTACACGCACTGCCCTCCTAATGCCCTCCTGATGCTCTTACCAGAAAGTTCGATGTGGGCCCCTGCACCAGCGCGCGCCGCCTGCCCTCCAGCTCTGCCGCCTGGTTGAGCCGGATCTGCTGCGGCCACTTGCCCCAGATCTCAACCACCGGCGCGCCGTTGGAGTGGCGGATGGACGACAGCTGCTCGTACAGGTACTGGCCGATGGATTGCACGTGGTCCTCGACAGCCTGAATGCCGCCCAGCTCCTCCATCAACTGGAAATTTCATCACATGGACATGTCGTGACCATGAAACATGATGCACACAACCACACGCAAAGGGGGGCGGTCAGGGAGTGGAAAACCCAAAAATGGTGACCCAGCAATCCAGCATACGCCCTTTGGCTGTTCACCCACCAATGCACCCCATAAACGCATGGCGAAATGGTGAATGGGCAAGCAGTGATGCGTGTGGTGAGCAGGCGCGGCTGACCTTGAACCCGTATTTGAGCGCGATGACGTCCAGGAAGGGCAGCGAGCCGTCCTCCATGCGCTCAGGCTGGGGCAGCGGCAGGTGCCACGGCATGGTGGCGGAGGCGGTGAACACCGCGCCACCGCCCCAGTAGGTCTGCACATGCACACACACACCACGCCAGCTCAGCCCAGACACCTCGCCGCCCTCAGGTGCAGTTATCATCATCACGCATAACATAAGCACACTGCACGGCCCCACGGAAAGCACACTGCATGGCCCCATGGGAACCAATCAACTCTAAACACACACCACATGCGGGTTAGTAACAAGTGGCAAGGATCTAGGAAGGGGACAGGGAAGGGGGACGGGGAGAGGAAGGCAGAGGGGGGCACAGGCTAAACAGCATGAAGAATGCAGCTGCAGCAGCAAGAGGCCATGCCAAGCCCATGTCTCCCAACACGCAAAGCCAGATGATGAGCAAGCTCTTGCCAATGCATTATTTGCAGTTCATTCCGTGCTCAACCAAATCCTGTTCTACGCGGTCACAGCAGCGCGGCCTGCGCCTGTCGCCAGCCGGTGCGGCCATCACCCTAATCACCTTGTCGAGGATGTCTAGCGCGTCGCGGCGCGCCACCAGCGCGCCGATGCCGGTGGGGTAGCCAAAGACCTTGTAGAAGGACACGACGAAGAAATCGGGCTTCACCAGGCTCAGGTCCAGCTTGTGAGCGGGAACGTAAGCAGCCGAGTCAAGGAGCACCTGCGGTAGAGCAAACAGAAGGGGCACATCAGGTTGAATGGTTTCCTATGCGCTCTAAAAGCGTCTTGCACGTGCAAGCACAATGCACGCGTGCAGTGCAGGAACGATGAGGCCATGCGTAACGGCTGTGCAGTCAGCCCCTGCAGGCCGTGTCTCCAGTGCATCTGGGTGACACCCCTTCCACATGCGATGGTGGGAACGGCCATGCCACATAGTGAACGCCCACAGGGCAATGCAGGGAGGCAAAGCGTGATGGCACGAGTCATGAATCCCATCGCGACTTCCTCATATGCGACAGTATCGCCTGATCAGGCTCCCACAATCCAGCTGCCTGGCTATGCTGCTCTGCCTCATGTCAGGTACGTTGATACGGTACGTACCAGCCAGCGGTTGTCCGGCGTGGACTTGGCATGGACCTTCTCAATCCAGTCCAGGGGGTACATGACGCCACAGTAGTTGTCATACGCGGGGTACACAAACAGGTTGGCGGTCAGCGAGGCGGAGGGCGAGCCGTCGTGGTCGTGGCGGCGGCCGTCGCCGTGCTTACGTCCGCTCGCGACATCCTGGGCCGCCGAGTCCGCTGACGCCATCCGAGACAGGTCCTGCTGCTGCGGCTGCGCCATGCTGAGCTTCCGACCCAGGCTGGGGTTGCTGGCGGACGCTGATGAGGAGGCAGCTGCCGCGACAAACTCGGCCGGGCCTGTTGCGTGCGCCATGTCGGTAATGATGTGCGGCTCGTCGTCCTCGCCAGACAGCCAGCGCTCCACGTCAGCCTCCTCGATTGCGCCCACGCGCTTGGCACCCTTCTTGCGCGCATACTCCCGGATGCCTGCAGCCACCAGGCGCCATCCACCAAGCGTAGCATGAAGCTGCTGCCCCATGGGCACGGGTGCAGCATGCACAGTGGAACACAAATACATCATGCACGGGGCTGTTGGTAGGTGGAATGGACTCACCCAGCACGCTGTTGTGGTTGGATCGTGTGTAGACGTGGCTGCTGCCGCTGGTGAAGGGGAAGTTCTCACCCACCGCATGCAGCGCCCCCGTGGCTGAACGCGTGAAGATCACCTGCAACGTATCACACACGCACACACGCACGCACGCATGCGCTCACGCGTGAATGCAACAGTAGCATGCAGCACCGAACGACACCGTGGGGCAGCACCCCAATACGCCTGGGCCACCAGATATCAAGTCAATAAATCAATCACCCGGCCTGCCAACCAGGCCGATTTGGACATACCCCCGTTCCCCATACCCCATCCACATTTACCAGTACATCTAGCGGGCTATTTCCGGTGGGCTACTTTGCTATTTCGCTACTCACGATGTACTCGTTGGGGTCGCCGTTGAAGAAGGTGAGGACGTCGTCCCGCAGCTCCTCCACCAGGCGCGTCGTGCGCTGTGAGGAGGGGTTGACGCTGTGCGGGTTGCCGTACACGTTGGCTTGAAGGTCCTGTATGATGTGTACGATGACAGGGTAGGTGCAGGTGGTGGCGCGGCGGCGTGGGGCAGCAGCAGCAAGCACACACGGGGCCGGTGTGCAGCGTCAGGGCCAGGGTGAGGTGGGCAGTGACGTGCGCTGTGTGTGTGTGCAAACCTGCGTCCCGCATGGGTGGCTGGGCGGGCCACCACTGTGACGTTGGGACCGAGCGCGCAACCTCCAGCACCCCCCGGCCCCCACTACGTCTCCCCCGGTGCACAGGCATACAATCAGGGACGTAAAATTAGCCAAAGCCTACCCAATCAAACAGAAACCAGGCTGGCATGCATGTAGTGGGCAGCCAAGTGGCGGCCGCGCGACTACCAACCCCGGTATGGGGTCAGCAGCGCGTGTCAGCACCGCCTCTCCCTTCCGCAGCCGCCACATCCACCTCCGCCACCCACGCCTCCAGCTCTCATGCAGAATGGGTCCATGCAGAGGCTGGCCACACCCGAGCTCACCTCCATCATTCCCTGCACCTGCGTGTTGGTGTACAGCGAGGCGGCGGTCCAGTCCAGATACGCAACGTCCCCGAGGCGCGGTTTCAAGTCCTGCTCAAACAGCGCATCTATGCGCCCCCCGTAGCCATACTTTGGGAACCTGCGGTGCTCAGGCGCAGCAAGGGCGACGCCACCATGAAGGCCGCTTTTTGCAATTGTGCGCACCACAAAGTGCGGCCGTACGCTGAATGTACCAGAAAACGGATCCGGTTCTGACTTGGCCGTGTCACTCAGTGGGCACATACAGCACTGACAGGGGTGGCAACGCCTTATGCGATGCGGGTCAGCGTTCCTCTTGCCCGCTGACTGCTGTTGCTGCCGCTTGACGTGTGGCGGCGCTGCAAGTCGGCGGCAGGGCAGCAATCACGCGTCCCTTGGTTCCCACCCCCAAATCCTGAATCAAAACCATCTGCAAGCACCTCACCGTTTGAGAAAGGCGAGCTTCTCAGCACTTTCATCGCTGCTGCTAGCACCGGAAGCGCCATCGTGCACTGGAGCGTCCACGGTCGACCCCTCGGACAAGCCCATGATGGGCAAGACCGTCAGAGCGGCAAATAGACATACCAGGAGCATCCAAGCTCCCCTACAACTCGGGCTGGCCATGTCTGCCCTCTGTGTGGCAAAAAAGACAGACACGGCTCGTGCCTGCTGCAGCTTCTTGCAGCTTCCTGCGCTTTTAGTCGCACGATGGTCGCGCTGGGATTGCGACCTGTGAGCAGGAGCAGGGGTCACGCGAGGGTTGTAAGGTTTGCTCCAACGCAGCAGATGAAAAGATCCTGATGGCATGCTCTGGCTGCTCTGTCCAACGCCTGCCCAGAACTGCTCATGCCACTACCGGAAAGGTGCCAGGATACAAACGCACACAATCAGCACGGGCGTTCAAGAGGACAGCTGATAAGTCCCTGATAAGTCACAGGCCCAAATTCGCACCTGGGGACACAGTAGCAGCTTTGACCTCAAGACTGTCCGCTTGCGCTTTCCGAGTCCAACTGCCTGGCCTTTGGGGTGCCCAGAGTACGTTCACGCTGCGTGCTCGTGGGAAGTGACACAAGGACCAAGCTAATCCAAATTTGTAAGGGCTTTCATGTGGATTGCACCCAGCTGTTGCATCATACACCCGTGTCCCGGCATCTTTTCTTGGCAGATGAAAGTTGCTTGGAAGCACGTGTCACAACCATATGGGGCACCGCTCACAACGCGTTGGAGGTCGGAGGGTCTGCTGTTGCCAGAGACAACAAAAACGTCAAGCGCTATATCAACGCCACAGCAGGCAGGTCACTGAGCCACGGGTGCTGCTTACAGTCAGCAGTGAGTCAGGCGGTCGCTTCTGACGCAGCGCGGTGTGGAACACATCTCTCGTGGTCTGGCACACATTAAGCTCCGCTGCTCAAAGTACAGGTGGCTTCTCGTGCTCATGCAGTGCGCACACCTCTTGAAGTACCAGCGTCAACCCTGAACTCCACAGCACTGGTGGCCACGGAATACGCTCCAAACGTACCTATACAGAACGGGACACGCCTTGCGTGGCTGAAATGGCTTCGCTCGTTGTAGGCAACGATGACATGCAGCTCCCACATGACCCCCAGCAAATGTGTAAGTGTGCCATTGGTTTGTCAACGCGGGTCTTTTTTGCGAGGAAGTTGCAGGACGGCGTGGGACATGCGCGTTCATGCGTGCCCTCCCCAGCCCTGCACCCCGTTCCCCCCAGTAAACCATACCAGCGTACATCTGTATTCCAGTGACACCCTTTGCCAGTGCCCAGCCACCCCTGTATGCTCCCCCCCCCGGGCCCATTAAAGTGTGCAAGTGGACGCGGGGGTACTCTCCCGCCTGCCTGGCTCTGGCGGAGCGCTGCCATTGGCCATGCCCTACACGGCGATTGCGCTGCTCGCCTGCCTGTATGTGCGCTGCCAGATGCGCAGCACTTGGAACGGGTGATTAGCACACACCCTTTCCTGTTCCTTGGCAGATGCAGCGCCCACAATCCCCGGGTTCCTTCGCAGTGTGCTTCAAGCATTGCAGGCAGCTGCGTGCGCTGTGGGCGTGCCAAATGTAGACTTTATTATGCAATGTGTGTGCCCCGCATGCACGCGCCCACATAGATGCAGTTGGGCGCAGTCATGCGCCTGACTTTGGCCGGGTGGATTCTGCATGCTCTCAGTGTCCGACCAGCACATGCCGCCCTGAACTCGTTGTTTACATGGGTGGTGGTTGACTTTACATCACTTGGCCTATCAGGCCATTCATGGATGGCCTTACATGCGCATCGAGTCATCAACACGAAATGTACCGGTTTGCCCTGCATTCGGTCCCATGCCTCTCCCCTGTTCCCCCCCACCCCCTTCCCGCCAGGTCTACATCTCATCTAGTCCGGATTACAGGCTGCTCATAATGGCGTCAGTGTCCATCATGCTCGGCGCGATGTTGCGCGCTCTTTGTGCATGGCCACCACCCGGTGCATGGGCTGCTGAACAGTATCCCCGCGAAGTGAAGCCGTACTGCTGTATGTATGGATGTATGACGACAGGTACAACAAACAACAACAAGATATGAAAAAGGCGCAAGGATAAGTGCAGCATAATCGCAGGAGAGTGACGCAATCCATTGATCGAATGAAACTCACGGAAGGGATTTGACAAATGCACCAAGGACGAGGGGGAGTGCGCACAGAGGCAGGGCGTGTTGCAGCCCTGGGCCTGAAACCATGGTGGCGCCAGCAAGCGGCACAAAGTAGTGAGCGCCAAATGAGGACGTGATGTAGTGTGCAATGCAACAACGACCGCCAGTGCAGTGGCGCCTGCCTAATCAAGAAACAGCCAGGCAACCCTCCCAACGGTGAGCCACAGCAGGCCATGCTTCAACTACAACACTACACACAACTGCGCCCCAACCAGGCTTGTAGTACTGTAGGCTCACACGCCCATCAAGCACTGGTGCTGTAGCTGTGAACAGCATAGGCACCGTTGCTGCTGCTGCCGCATGGGCTCCTGCTGCTGCTGCTGTGTACGTGTGGCGGCTCTACCAGCGGGACATGTCCCTCCCGAAGATCGCCGTCATCTGCACACGTGCAACATTTGCAAACGCATGCCATGCACATGCTCGCACCTCAGCAAGTAATCGACAAAAATGCAGTTCATCGACCACCCGCTTGAGGGGCACTTATGAGCATGGAATGTACAAGCATGGAATGTACACGCGGAGTAGGAGGGATGGCAGCGTCACTGACTATATGGCCATCCAGCACAAGTGGAACCCGCAGTGTTCGTGCATGCGCTGAGCCTGTGGCCTGCGAACATGCACGCAATCCTTTGTCACATCACATAGCATCACAGCGCATGTCAGCAGGTCTTGCTCGTTTGGCCGTACCGTCCAATCGAAGGCCACGGCGATGCGCTTGGGGATGCTGCCGAGGCGTGTCAGGTACGCGCTGCGCCACGCAACCCTGCAGCACAGCAGCACGACAAGCAAGCGCAGCCAAGCTCAGTGGGTTCAGATGCAGCGAAGCGGCCCACTATGCCTGGGCAGCCCATCAGCATCCCAGCCTACACGGTCCAAGCAGCCATTATCAGTTCCTCATCCATCAAGTGGGTGCACATACTGATCAAGTGGCTGTACTGCAAGTGGCTGTACTGATTGATTGACTGTACTGATCATAGCTTGCCGTACTGGCCTAGCCGCAAAATACACACACGGGGCACGTAGTCTAAGGACCCTACGGCTCACCAGCTAGCGAAGCCTGCGAGGCTGAGGCTGCGGGGCAGCAGCGGGCTCTTGTGCAGCTCCAGCACTGCTTTGTGGCCACCCACGCTGGCCATGCTGCCCATTGACTTGTACTCAAAGCCCTGCAGAGGAGGCGGGGAGGAGCAGAGCAGTGCACTGATGGGCGAGTGATGCAGTGACCCGCTGTACATGCGACTATCACAGCACACGGTACCTGGCATACAGTCAGCATGTGGGGGAGGGGGAGAGAAAGGGAAGAGCAGGGCTGGGCGGATCATAACAAACAGTACGGCACAGCTGCAATCGCCTGCAAGATCCTCTCAACATTCAGTCGTAAAGCGATGTGGATACCGCTCGATGTACGTTACAGGGCCAGTACACACACCTGATTGGGGGCGGTGGGCTGCGAGGAAGATATGCCGGCAACTGGCTTGCCGGCCTTCTGCCTGGCCTCCCTGGCCTGTCCGTCACACACAGATGAGCGAGGGGAGGTGTAACAAAGAGCGCATAAGCAGCAGTACATGAGCCCCCCCACCCAAACAGCAACAGCGCATATGCATGTGCATGCCAAACTAGAGTCTTTTGTGGGTCGTTGGTGCTCCCAACGATCACACCATGTGCGCTGCACCGTCATGCAGCAGCAGACCTCGCATGCTGAGGCAAGGAATGGGCATCACAATGTCCAGCTGGATTAGGCAATTTGGATCCAGGTTAGACTCCAAGGTTAGACTAACCGCTTTAGTATCCCAACCGGTTTAGGACCCCATGCCTTGCCCCAGCGACTGACCTCCTTGTTAAGCACCGCTGCAAGGTAGCGGCCCTGCTGCTCAGCTACCTGCGGGTGCAGGCACAAGGGCATGAACATGACATGAGCAATTGAGCATGGCACTAGGAAGGCACGACGCCAACGGCGGGTCGACGTTTGGCGGCACCTCATCGAAGCCGCTCCAGATGCGACAGATTAATGAGCACCTCAACCTATGCGTGTGTCTTTACTAGTCTGCACAAGGTCAGGTGCTGCAGGTGCAAGCCAATGCACGCGAAGCTCAGCTTTCATGGCAAGCCTTGATTCCCACCGCCCCTCGCTCGCTCCCTCCGCGACACGCATGCATGCGTGTTGAGGGACTATCCGCGTGTGGCAGGGAGCGAAGGCTTGCAAAGCACAGCGCCTGTCACCAGTGCGCCAGCGGACACAGCATGGCGGACGCAGCACCCCCTGCTTGATTGCCCACCTGCGCCAGCGCCGGCAGCGGCTTGTCCAGGTTGGCGCAGCAGTCCCCCAGTGCATACACGTCCGGGGAGGGCACCAGCTTGGGTTCGGCAGGCGGCGGCGATGCAGCGCCTGGCGGCTGCTTGTTGTTCTTAGAGGCGTACTCGTCAGTTGTGATGGTAGCCTGCTGCCCATTTGTTGCGCCTGTGCTCAGCGGGCGAAGCAACAGCAGATACTGGTTGTTGTGGCAGGTCACAGCGAGAAGCATGTGCCTTTGACTGAACACACTGGATTGTGGGTTTGTTGATGGCCCATTTGGGGTGTTGACAAGGGTGCTGCGAGTGTACAGAGCCTTTGTCTTTGCGGGTTGCATTCAACAATATGATGTAGTGCCCCCGCGAACGTGAACCCCGTGCTTTCACGCTCATGCGTCCCCCCCGCCTGCGCTTCCCGCGCGCCCTGACCTGGCGGCGCCGCTCCCCCGGTGGCCTCGTGCACCATGACGCGCAGGTAGTCGTCCACGGTGAGGCGCCCCAGCCTTGTCTGAAAGCGAGATCGGCACACACCAGCAGCCACACCCGCAGGATTTTCCAGGCATTGCTTACAGGTCGTCACATGCCAGCTCCACTCCATTGTCACTCAGCCGCCAGCAAACATGCGAGAAGTGAGTGATTCAGAGCGTTTACTGCAGGGCCTGTAGGGCAACCGGTTCTTGCGCAATTGTTATGCCAGCTCACCAGTCACCACAATACCGTACAGCACCTGCTGTGGGTGGCTAGTGCCAAGCCCGTCAGCCCCATCTGCCTCATGCAGGGGCAGGCGCAGGGACTGGTGTAACATAACAGCTATTCACCTTGGCAAAAGGCAGCGAGGTGGTGAAGGGCGTGGGGCCCACACCGGTGGACCACACGCACATGCCGTACGGGATGGCCCCGCCGTCACGCAGGACCACGGTGGTGGGCGTCACCTCCTTAACCACATCCTGCAGCAGCAATATCCAACATGCACCAGTGTAAGGTGCATGTAGGTGATCAGTGTACTCATTTGCTGACAGTGTGGTGAGTTATTCTCGGTGATCATGATAGGCTGTTGTAATGCGCAGGTGGGCGAATGCGTGCACGGAACTCGTGGGGAAGTAGTATTCCGCGCGTCTCTCCCCTCCCCCTCCCCCTCCCCCTTCCTCTCCCCTTTACCCCTTCCTTTGACCCTCTTTTCCCCCCCGTACCGCCCTCCTCACCTTGCGCAGCTGCACGCCTGCCTTGGTGAGCCTCCGCACCGCATAGTCCCGCAGCGACTTGTCGAACGAGCCCAGCACCTCGCGACCCTCAACCAGCGTGATGCTGCGCGCAAGCACACCCGCACAGCGCGCCAACACGTAACAACACGGCTGATGCAGTGCTGCGCCATGTGTTGGATACATGCGTTGGGCCGCGGTTGGTTGTGGTTGGCAGATGTTTGGCCAGCCAAAGACATGCACACTATGAAGTCGACACATGCACATCCCTGCCCCATGGGAGCAAACTTTCCAACACATCCCTCTGCGCCCCAACTCTACCTCCCAGCCTGATCTATCCAGCCCCCTCTTTTCTAGCCCCCTTACCCCTCCGCCGCCCTCCCCCTCCCATCCCTCACCGCATGGCTTTAGCACGCTCCGGGTAGAGCTTGTGAAGGTCACGGCTGATGAAGTCGCTCAGCTCGCCAGCAACCTCCACACCAGTAGGCCCTCCGCCAACTATCACAATGTGAAGCAACTGCAGAGGATGTAGGCGCACAGCATGTGAGGAGGGGTCGGGGCCCGGGGTGGGGAGAGAGCAGGCAGCTAAGGAGAGCGACAACCTCGGGTCGCGGAAACCGCAGCCTATCGGTACACAGCTAGAGCACAAAGCCGCACGCGTGCCTTGCCAATGTGCCATGCTGGAGCTGATTGCATGCTTGAGCCAATTGCCGCGATGTGATACGCACGCCAAGCTATCTGTTGCACAAACAACCTCTGAGTCAGCGGTTGAAATAATTGCTTGCATTGTACACTCAATTCAAGTCCCGGGCCAGGCAGAGTAGGCAGAGGCGACAGCATCGCATCCCATTGTGCATGCAGGCAACTTGAAGGCCTGCAGGCCCTCAAAGAATGCTGGCAGTTCCAAACACTCACCCGATGCCACTCATCGTACGAGCGACCTGCCGTGCACGCAATTATGAACGCAGATCAGAACCAGGCCAGGTACAACACACAGACAGCAGTCAGACATGCCATATGAACAGATGATGACGCATGGGCAAGCATGCCGCCACGTGCCTGGGCTGGAGAATGCATTTCACACCACAATGCTTACAAATGCAAAGCATGGTCCCCTGTGCTCTGGTGCGACCAGAACGCCAGCGGCAACTTGCCATCGCCACTGCTGCCTCCCCGCCACGCAAGTGAATCACGCATGCTGCAAGGAGCACCCCGCACGCATGTAATGGGCACCCAGGACACACATACTGGCATTGAGGGCCACTTTCACCACCTCATGGCATGCGCACCCATGCGTGCATGGCAGGTCCCCTTCACCACCCCTGCACTTCTGCATGGCATGCGCGCCTCAATCAGCATGTGCGACCCCTACCCGGTATCCCCGCCAGCGCCAGGTTCTCAATCAGCTTGCTGCGTATCGCCTCCGCCTGCGGTACATCCCGCAGGAAGAGCGCGTGCTGCTCCACTCCAGGGATGCCAAAGGTGCTGCCCTGTGACCCCGTGCATATGGCCAGCTTGTCGTAGGCCACGGTGAAGGGGACGCCGTCTGTAGAGACGCACTCCACCAGCTTCTCATCGGGCTTCACCACCTTAGCCTCCGCGATGAATAGGTTGTTCTATGGGGCACCATGCACATGAGGTGCATTGGGTGGGAACATACCGCATTGCGATGTTAGACATAATGTGTGACATGAAGCGGTGTCGGTGCGTCATGATCCCCCCCCTGGCCAGCGTCGCGTTTTTGGACCCTGACCGATGCAACATCAATGTCAGTTTGGATTTGCATACCATGCGAGTTCAGCCTGTGTAGCACTGCCACTGTTCTGTGATACTTTCCAACAGGCCATTCCGAAGCCGGCCATGGGATCTTGGATAAGTGATTCACTGTGAGGCAGCGTGTGGGGGCAGCTGGCTGACGACCACGACCACCGCTGACGACCACGACAAGGAAACTGACCAGTGAGTGTAAGCACTAGCAGTGATGGCTAGTGAGTGCCCAGCGCTCTCCTCACCTGTGGGTGGAAGAGCGCCGGCTGTATGTCGGTGAGGTGCACCGCCACGCTACGGAACTCCAGCGTGCCAGTGGTGGTGGAGGCCAGCAGCGGCGTGAACACCATGTGGTTGCGCGGTGACACGACCTGAATAAGAAACACATTGAGCACCAAGATAGGCTTGCGCTCGACGAAAATTGCCATGCTCGTGTTGACAGTTGTGACGCCCGGGCGAGCTGGGCGCACAGCTGACGTTGTTGCCAGCATACACTCAACAGCGCCGAACACCACGCGCAATAGTTCAAGGCTTGCAATCGCTCAAGTGTTGGACTGCAAGGCGCAGCTGTTGAGCGCACTTCGACCCTACTGACTGCGTCTCTCAGTGCAATCGTACAGCGGTGGACTCACCGTGAAATCATACAGCCTGTGATCCAAATCGTGCAGCAGCCGAGCAGCAGCCCAGCCGCTTCCAAGTACAACCACACGTGGGCGCTCTCCGTTGGCAGGATTGTGCTTGGGCACCTTGGCGGCAGGAGGAGCGCCGCCAACGGCATCAGGCGCCCCAACTGTTTGGCTGACTTGTGTCACCTCAAAGCAGGCTGATGAAGTGGTCAGACACCGTGTGGCGTAGGGAGTCAGAGGTCCAGTGGCGCCTGCCCCGTTGAGATGCGCAGCTGTCAACGCACAGCTGCTGTGATGACACACTGTTCGCGCTGCCAGGCTGTAGCTGCTCGTCAGCTGCGGCGTGGCCCTCAGGCTCGCCGCACACAGGCTGGCCAGCAAAGCCATCAGCTTGCAGGAGGGTAATGTTTAGAATACACCAGCACCTTGGTGACTGTCAACGCGAGATGACTCCTCAGAGCGAAGCTGACTGGTAGGGTTGTGTGCCGCTACGTGATCGGTTTCTGCAAATTGTTAGCACCCCCAAAAACATGGTTCGGCTATAACCTGCGAGTCAGACACCTGTCACATTCTTGACCTGCCCACTGTGATGTAGCTGCGCCTAAACTACGAGCCTGCGACGATACCACGACAGCAGCCTCTGCATCCCAACGTATTGGACGTACTGCTGGCCTATAAGTCACGTGCAACCTCCACCCACCACCCGATGGTAAGAAAGATAGATAGATTATCACTTGTCTGTTTACGGATACCACTCTGCCTGCGCCTGTGTACATGAACGCTGGGCGCAAGCATGCAAATACGAAAGCGCTTGTGATGTCACGGTAATGCGTACAGGAGCCTGGAACAGTGTGGCGCTATAGATGGCGTTCCAACCTCTTCTTGCAGCTGGATTCAGCGCCAGTTCCTCTGGAGCGCACTATGTGGGCACGGAGGAGGTGGCCTGGGCGTGCGGTAACACAGTCGTCCTACACCAGCTTGGCGCAAGCAGCAAGCCACCCCAGGTAAGCTGTGCATAATATGCAAAGTTTGACTTACTTGTTTGTTTGTTTGTGCATTGCGCACATCTTTTTCGCAGTGCTGACACGCAGATGTATTGTTTGGCGCGCGTGTTGCTCAAGAACAGTCAAACATGCACATAATCAAATGAATGTCGCAGAGGCTGATTAAGCTTGGAGGATGTGGTGTACAAGCTTTGGCGGCAAACCAGAAGCACGGGCTTTTGGCGGTTGCGGAAAAGGTACAAATCGCCTGGTGTGGTGTGGGCGTGTAACATAGTGCAAAGGCTTTGCAATAAACGTGACTGATTTCTGCCGTTCTGGATTAAGAACCCTGACTCTGTTCGTGAGATTTTCATGAGCACGCTGCGAGCAGAGCGCTGAGCGCTTGATGCTGCATCGCCCTTACACAGGGCCTCGACACGCGAATCCACATTTATGAGGTATCCAGCTTGAAGAGGACAGCAACTCTGTCCCCGGAGCTGCAGCTCGGTGTCAACGCTCTCGCGTTTTCGTTAGATGGCGAGCGCTTGGCGGTGTGCGGAGCTGAGCCCAACTCAAACTTGATTGTATACAACTGGCGCGAGGTATGCATCTACACAGTGCCTATTGCAGTGTTACGTTTCCACACACCTGTTGTTAGTAACTTGAAGCGCTCGTTCGCTGCACCACCCCTCCGCTGCTTGGCACCTGGCCTGCAGCAATTCACTGAACAAACCCTGCAATTGCTGGATTATGTGAACAGGGCGAACAAATCCTGCAGACTTCACTTGTAGCCCCAGCCAGTCAGGTGTCCTTCCATCCGCTTACCCGCAATGTGCTCGTCACCAGCAGCAGCGGGCACGTGTGTGCGTGGCATATGGACCAGCTATGGGGCGGGCGTTATGAGTTCATCGCACACTCCCTAGACTCCCTGCTGCAGTCGGGTGGCCACACCGCCCTCTGCCACGCATGGACCACCTCAGGCCTGCTGGTCGGCTGTGCTGGTGGGGAGGTGTTGGTCGCCGACACACACGTGCTGCAGGCAGTACAGGCGCCACGCACGCAGCCGCCAGGCGGGGTGACAGCACCCGATGGCACAAACCCAGCAAGCAGCAGCACCAGCATGCCTGGTGCGGATGCACCAGCAACCGAGGGCACGCCGCTGCCGCCGCTGCAGCAGCAGCAGCAGCAGCAGTTGGTCCTGCTGGTGCCTCCTCCCAGCGCGGATGGCTCTGAAATCGATGCCGCCGCAGCGCTGCTGGGTGAAGCCCCGCAGCACGTCTGCGCGCTGGCGGTGAGTCGCGACTGGCTGGTAGTGATGCACGCGGACGGCGCAGCGCGCGTGTACGCGCAGCCGCGCGCCGGCGCGTTGCAGTCCCAGCCCAGCAACAGCCTGCAACCCGCAAACTCGCTGGGCGGCGCACCGCCCGCCGCCTGTGCAGCGGCAGCGCCACTGCAACTCCACCGCTCGCTCAGCGTCGGCGCCCCGGGGCAGGGGGCACTCACAGCCGAGCTCGGCGGCGCCCAAGCCAGCGTACTGGTAGTGGCTCTGCCCAGCGGAGCAGTCATGGCGTCAGTCATCGACGCCACGCATGCAGGCATGCCCTATGCGGTCTGCGACGGCCACGTCGGCGCGGTCGCCGGAGTCGTACCGCACCCCGCCGGCGGCGCGTTTGCCACCGCGGGCGTGGATGGCTCCGTGCGGTTGTGGGCCGCCGGCAGCGGGCACCTCATCAGCCGCCGCACGTTCAGCTCGGCGCTCACTGCCATCGCGTCATCCTCGGTCTCACCTCTGCTGGCGATCGGCTCCGAAACCGGTGTCGTTCGGCTCGTCCAGATGCCTGCCGCTCCGAAACCGGCCGCCGCGTCATCTGGGTCGTCGCTGATGACGCCTGCGTGGGATTCGCTCCTGCACGAGGGCGATCTGCCGCCCTCCATGCGGGTGTCGTTCCGAGGGCGCCTGCACAACGCCCCCATCGTGTGCTTTGCGTGGAGCCCCTCCGGCGACATGTTGGTGTCTGTGGGGCGCGACCGGCGCGTGTGGTTTGTGTCAGTCGGGCGTGGAGGTGGAGCTGTGGCGCTGGGACACATCACTGCGCCGGAGGCGGTCCTGTCAGCGGCATGGCCCCTGGTGAGTGCAGCGCTGGCTGTTGCAGCGTGCAAGCGTGCGTGCAAGCACCCGTATTTGCGGCTTTGTGCCCCGGCGAGAACGTGCCAACAAGAGCAACCCCAAACGCTGGCGCGTGCACCATGCATCCACCCAAGATGTGCAATGGTTTATGATAACTTTGACCCTTTACGTCCCGGGGCATGCATGCCATTGCGTTGTGCAGGTTACGGGAGACGGCGCTGACGACAGCGTGCTGCTGAGCCTGGCGAGCGGCGGCGTGATGTGCCTCACACCTCCGCACGAGCTGGCGGCGGTGGGCAAGCGCTCAGCGCTGCCTGACCTGAGCCTCACAACCAAGGAGGTAGGCATTGAGCGGGAGGGCGGACGGTGCACGCTGAGGAGAGGCAGACAATACTCACGCTCAGGAGAGGCAGACAATATGCACAATGAGGAGAGGCAGACCAACTTGCATGGTGGGGCGCGTGGCATGGTAGCACAAAAGGTCATCTGCTGTCAGGCCATCATCTTGACGGGCTACCCTCGTGGCCAGCGATGCCAAGTTGGGGATGCCAGGATCAGGATTGTGAGTGTGCATGCGAGAGAGGCGCGCGCTTGGGATGCTCGAGCAGCAGCCCAAGCAAGTAGCCAGTTGTCACGTTAGCTTGGTACAATGCCAGCCACGATGTATATTGTCAGTTGTTAACAGCAAGGAAAGGACACAGTAGGACGCAAGCTCATGCCTCAGGCGAGGTTTGCCCTCCGCCATCTGCCCCATGCATACAAGTACCGGTGCCCAATCACGCTGGCAGTATCTGAGCATGCAAGTGCTCGGACCTGGCGTGACTGTGCAGGTGGGCATCAAACTGTTGAAAATCGAGGTGCCGCTGTTGCGGGTGGTGGGCACGCCCGGCGAGCGGTACGGTGAGCTCTACGGCCTGGGCGCCGACCGCCTGCTGCACAAGGTGGTGCTGCCGGTGGAGGGCCAGGCGTGGGCAGGACTCAGGTGCGGGGCTACGAGGGGGGAGGAAGGGTGACACTTAACTGCTCGAGGGTGCAGGGACGAGTGCCACATTTGTCGACAGGACTCCGGTGTGGGGGTACAGGATAGGGGCATTGACTGAGTGGGCTGCACTGGAAAGGGCATGGCTGAGTTACGGCGTCAGCAGTACAGCAGGGGTGAAGGCTGAAGCTGCAGCCGGGGCGCAGGGATTCCATGTGTAGTATGTGGCACCCCATCCAGCTACAAGGCCAAAGCAGACAATAACGCAGACGATATCGGAGCCGTGTGCAGGGGTGCGCTTTGGCTGACATAATTTATTGCCGCTGTAATTGGTGCAGGGGCCGCATGCACAAGTCCTCCATCAAGGTGCCGGGACACTCCCGCACTGAGGGCAGCCTCGCGCTCGCGCCCTCGGGCGCGCTCCTCGCGTCCGGCAGCGCGGACGGCAACGTCGCCACCCGCAACATGTCGCTCATCCAGCTGGCCTCCACCGAACAGCAGCAGCAGCAGCAGCAGCAGCAGCCTGCAAGCTACGATGACGTGTCAGCCGCTGCCGGCAGCGGCGGCCTGCACGACCTCGCCCAAGGCGGCGTGGCGGGCATCGCGTTTGACGCGCTAGGCCGTTACATGGCGAGCGTGGGAGGGGATGGCGCGCTGTTCATATACAGCGCGGCGCCGGCAGCGGTGGCGCCGTCCGCGCCGCAGGTGGTGCCGGTGGCTGCGCTGAATGGCGCCGGCGGCGCGTTGGACCATGACGACATTGACGACCCCGATGAACTCACCCAGGTGAGACTCCCAGCACTGAAAATGGGGATTCCATGCGACACCACTCCCCCCATGTGGTGAGACCCGTTGCGGTATGCATGGCCTGGCACGCGCTGCTCTGATGTGTTCTTTGACTTCTTTCCCGTTAGCAACATTCGTGTGTGACCCTGCACTTGAGTGTTATCAAGCACTGCTTGCCACACCCAAGATACATTACATACATATGTTAAACATGTCAAACAATGCTCGCTCAACTCTCATGTACGACTGCCATGCAGGTCGCGCTGGCCCAGCAGCGCGCTGAGGGCGCTGATGCGGCCGCCTACGGCGCAGACGTGAGGGCTGCGGTGGCGGGCCGCCTGGCCGACCTGCGCCACGCGCTGGCGCGCGCCATGGAGGCTAACGAGCAGGCGCCAGAGCTAGAGCGGCTGGAAAGGTACGCGTGCTGCACGTGGGCCTAGCAGTGAGCGTGTGGTGGGGTCAGGGGTGAGGGATCTGGAAGCATCCCCAGCGGCAGCGTACGCATCCACAAATGCAACATGCCACCAAATCTTATAGGCACAAGAGAGTCCTTCCAGCGTGTCACACACCTGCCGCTCATTGTTCAAAACTGATTGCCCAGCTGCTCTGCTACCATAACACAAATCGAGAGTCGCTTAGTAGTCGGTATGCGAGCTGTGCACCAATATGTACATCACACATGCTCCCCTGCAGGTCTGAGTTTGTGGTAGACGCGGACCTGGTGGCGGAGCTCCAGGCGCAGACCAGCGCGCGCGTGGGTGCCGTCAAGGAGGCCATCCAGCGGGACCACCTGGCGCTGGAGGTCAGGGCAGGTGAGGCAGGGGTTGAGAGCAGGGAGGGGCGGCCGGTGCGGAGGGGGGGAGCGGGGAGGGGGGAAATGAGGAGGGAGAGGGGGGC
>BDDA01000317.1:104092-115522 GCA_001662385.1 Chlamydomonas asymmetrica | reverse complement strand
CCCTGCCTTCCCTCCCCTCCCCCCATCCCGCGTTCCTCCCAGCCAAACTAGCCAAAACCATGTCCCCGACCCCTCAGCATGCCCCCCAAAGCAGTTAATTCCCAAGCATGTGGTTTATGCATGTGATCCCCAGGCGTCATCTGCCCAGCAGTCCCGGCACCGCTTACGTGTCTTCAGGGCATGCAACTTTGGTGAAGGCCTTCTGGATCTTGTTTGTACCCCTGAAGCAAGGCAAGAGTGCAAGATGAAATGCGATGTAAGCAGTGATGACCGCTGCGGTCCTTCAAGGCTGTTGCTAGTGTGGCGTGTTCAACGCATGCAGTGCAGCTCCTAACCAGCTGAAATATTCTGTTTATCCCTGCGCTGACATGTCCCTATGGCGAGCGCATCATCAGAATGATGTACAGTACACTTCCCCTGCATTTCCTCCCCTTCCTTGACGTGTATGGATGCAGAAATCTCTGCACACCTCTTGTTCCCCCCTGGCCCCCACTCCACACGCCCTGCATGTGCATCAGCCTCCAGCTCCAACCTGTCACTGTTGTCCTGAAACCCGCTCAACTCACACATCAAAAGAGTCATCGCGGTAAATCAAGGTGGCATATGACCAGGGCCACCCAGCAGCACGACATGCTGCGCGTGCAAACGCATTATCGTCACCCCCGCCAACGTCGTTGAAGGCTGAGCACACACGCACCCAGCTGCCTGCACAGTCCAATAGTACACAGGCATGCAACGTCGCATTAATACACCAGTTGAGAATCCACAACAGAGTTATGCAGGCATCGCTGAGCTAATCGTCATTATACATGGTACCAGTACCTACCAGCGTTCATGCCATACCGTACGCAGTCTACACACACATAAGGATGTTGCGCTACCGTGCGCTACGCCACTACAACGCTCACCCTTGTACTGCAGCTCGATGATGCCATCATTCCCGGGTGTGCCTCCCACCAGCCGCACTGGCAGGCTGGGCTTCTGAGTGATGCCAGGAGGGGAGGGGGGAGGGGCGGGTGCTAGGGGCGGTGCTTGGCTTGGCCAGTCATAGAGGCCGTATTCGTTATCACCAGCCTCATTGGGATCATCTGCATGCCAGTAAACGTTATTTGTGCAATATATGCACGTCTCAACGTTTCATTGCACCTATAAGGGTATGGGGTGTGGTTTGGGCGGTGTGGGGCGTTACGTTGAGTGGGGCCTGCCATGTCAGTGTTGTGGTGGTGATGATGGTCGTTGGTTTGCGCTTGTGCACGCGAGTTTACCATACAGTATTACCTTCCTTCGCAACAACCTGCCTTGTTGGACCCACCTGTGCACACAACGCCGCCATACAGAAGCTCAATCTTGCAATCCTGCAATGCCAAGCACCATTCCAAGGCACCCGTGTGGTACTTCTGATGCCCGGAAAATCTGACGGTGTTGGTTGGCAAGGCTGCATCCATCTCAGCAGCAGTGCCTCATGCGGCCCCTCTACAGCTAGCACTTCACTGCCCAACACCACTGCCGTGGTCTGCAAGCATCGATGGTGCTTCTGCAGTTTTGCGTGTACCTGGTCCATTGCATCACCATGCATGCAAGCACACCTGTGGCGGCGGTGTGCGTGTGTCAGTGAATGATTAGTGCACAGTAAGCACAGCAGCCAGCTCTGGTGCAGTGCTTGCGGCATGAGCGTCATCACGATCACTCACTGTGTGCGTCTCCAAGTCGTTGGGGTCTGTCCAGGTCGCCTGGAGGAACAATGAAGAAGTGGTGCTGCACCGTTAACGTGTGCACTGGCCGGAGCATGCAAACGGCCGTTCACGTGTGTGGCTGTCACATTGCACGGGAAAACCACATTGTTCATTGCATTGCACCGTGGCAATCAAACACGCCAGCGGGGCAGAGACTGCCACCCTGAGCTGCACCCGCAAGCAGGCCTGTTAAGAGGTCACGCAGGCGTGCAACAGCGCAACACACTTACAAAAAACGCGGTGACATTGGCCTCTGGCATGTTGCCAAAGTCGATCTGGCACAGGTTCATGTTGGGCTCATGGCCTGCATGTTGATCAACGGTGCACCGTGCAAAGTGCAAACAAACATATGATTGGTATGCTGTGAGCCGTGAGTTGTGACAAACACATGTGTATGCTACGTGTATGTGTTGTCATCTGCGTGAGCAACAGCCAGGGGGATGGGCGGGTGGCTCCTGTGTATCCAACGAGGTGGTTTGGCCTTATGTGGTTGTCATGAAGCGGATGCAGTGCGCATAGCAAGCACACCAAGAGCGGGTTTGGTTGCTGCAAACTGCACTGAATCACCTGTGCAAAACGGATTATTGACCACCCAGTTTGGCTTGGTAGCGGGAGAGGGCAGGCGGGTGGTCTGGCTCGCATTCGTGTACGTGACAAACGCTGCCTTGTACGGGAGGCCCATGTTGCGACACATCGTCTGCGTTGGGATGTCATGAGCACGATTTTGTGCTGCAGCTTCCTCACATGCCATGCACGCGTGCACCCGTTCACCCTCTTGTGTCCGTTGTCTCCTCCACATCCAGACGGGTACTGTGCAAGGTTTCCATGCCTTACCCCCTCACGTCATCCTCCCTTCCCCCCCCCTGCCCCTCGCACCACACTGCTGCGGCCTCCCGGGCCCACTCTTCTCTGCAGGCACGCCTTTGTGTGTCCCGCCGCACAGGGACAGCGGGGTGAAACAAACATGCTGCAGGGTTTGTGCGCTGCCAGGCACGCATGCGCCCACAAACACACAGCGGCAGGAGCGCACCACTGCGGTGAAGGATGGGGAGACATCACCAATGTCATGGTTGATTTCCACGCCGTACACTATGCGGCCAAAGTAGCCGTTAGTCTCCGATGCATTGACACGAATAGGGCACCTGCGCAGAGAGCACCGCACGGTCGCACAGGTCAGCAGGTACGAAGCGGCTGATAGCCCGCAGCCGCACGTTCATCGCGCGCTTGCATTCACCCGCTGCCGGCTGCTGGTGTGCACAAGTTTGCTCGCATGCGCTCGTACGCATCTGCATGATTGAACCCATGCATCATGCAGTGCATTCACGGAGCGCATCAGTGAGCGCACGTGCATGCACTTACGCGCGGTACCATGCGGACAAGTGGCGCCACTCGCCAAACGCAAACACCTCCACCAGCCCGGAGGTGTTCTTGGTGAGGGGGTGGCCGGGCACAAATCGCACGTTGCGGGTTTCGGTAGGTGGCGTGTCTGCACGGCACGGACGTCAATTCCACTCAGTAAGACGACAGTGGCGGCCGCGCACTGTGCAGGCACCGTGCCGTGCACGTGATTCCATTTGATAAGGATGGAGCGATGAAAGAGATCACATCACCCAGACCGGTGCAACCACAAGGAACAGACCCAGCACAACGCATCTGTCGGAGAGGCCAAAGAAGGTTAGCAGAGTGAAAGTTCTGTCCATGTCATGCATCCCGGTCAAGCAGTGTGTGTGCGTCAAGGCTGACACCGCTTGCGGCCCATGCGTGGCCGCAGAGGAGCATTCCAAAGCAGCTAGCGGAAATTCAGACAGCGCTTTGAGCCATGCACTGAACTGGTGCCACTCTTCCCTGTGGTCCCGCACCGACTGTTACTTACTGCATGTGGTGTGTGCAAGGAGGCCCCTGACCACACCCGCTGGCTGGCTTGAGTGTTGATTTCAACTCACTGGAGCACACTACTGCCACTGGTCCGAGGGGCCCAGGGCAGGCAAGCCGCTTCTGTGCTGGGAGCGTATCCATGCAGACCTGTGCAGGCGCAAACCAGAATGCCAGCAACGGATAGGGCACTGAATGCTGTCCGGCTGCAGAGCGCTATGAGTTGTGCCGCACGAGTGCGCGTGCACAACTCACAGCGCACACGTGCAGCTCTCACATGGGCGCCATCGCGGTTTCGGTTCACACGTGCAGGCACGCCCAAGCATACATGTTGGAAATTGCGGTGTTGAACGACCTACTGCGGAATCGGAGCCATCGCACTCAGCCGATGGGTCCATGAGCTTCGCGATGGGGACCAGCTTTGAGGGTTTGAAGAGAATGGCAGGAGCTGTATAAGCTTTGCGGTGCGGCTGGTTCAGCGACCTGCAAACACGGCAATGGGCCTATAACGGATGTGACAAATCTCAAGCCCACTCGCCTTGTCGGGCACGTGTGTGCAGGATGGCCATCACACGAGTGCGGAAAAGAAAGCCTAACAGATGAAAATTGTGAGTGCCAGCGTGAACAGCCCACCATTCCCAGACCAAAGGACGGTTCCCGAATGCCACTTACGCGCATATTAAGGCAGGCTCAAGGCTAATATACGTTAAGTCATTGTAGCAGAGCTGGCCCCATTTGCCAGCAACCTGAACCTCAACGATGCCTTGGCTCGCGCCCGCCTTGCCTCCCGCAAAACGAAACGCGGAGGCGGCCACAGCAGCCGAAGCTGATGCGACCTGCAGATTCAAGAACAAGATGAACATAACCATTTCATACGTTCAAACGTGTTATGTGCAGCACCCTGGCTTGACTGAACCACTCGCCCTCGCTTCCATGTTCGCCCTGAGCTGCACGCACGCACTTGCAGCTGACAGTTTCATGGCAGTACGCCATACACACCTGCAACGCAAGCACTACCACAACTGTGCAAGCTTTCAGAAACTGGCAATGTTTCACAGCTGATGGACTGATGCTGATGCGCCGCTGTGCACTTGTGACAGCGGCTGCGTTCAAGTAGACTCGGGACGAACCCTCCATTAGAAGCCTGCAATTGCAGGCTGGCTTTAAGGCAACGAGTGAGGTGAAAGTATGAGGTCTCTTCCTTGCAAATCCCAAGCAGCAACAGATTCATCCAAAAACGCTATGACAGGCAATGCGGCCCTGAACATCACGACCTTCACCTCGCCAGCGCCATTCCCAGTTCGAATATTTCGGGGGTTTCATGGAACAAGCATTTACTGTTTGCACTGGGTTTGCCTTGAAGATACGGACCTGATACTGCTGACCACTGCCAGTACGACAGTGCTGAAAGCAATCACTGCTACCAGTGCAGTGTTTGGCCATAGCGCCACTGCAAAGCACGACAATCGCTGCCAGCATACATATGACGTGCGCACCTGTCGTGCACAGCTGCGGTGGCGTGGTTTATGCCCTGCACTTTTCTGGAAAGAGAAGCACTGTTTTGAAAGGATGGACTCCCTTGAACTTGCCGGGCAGATGGGCAGTGGCACTGTTGTCAAGACACTGTTGTCAAGACACATGCGCACAAATTCTGCTGCCACTGCGGGCATTGGCTCAGGGTATCTGCAGCAACCTGGTGCGTTTGCGCAGATGCCGCCTCTTATTGTGTGTGTTTGCAACACCTGCACAAACCATATGCCAAGGCTTTGCTACACACCCACACGGGCGTCTGGCTGTCACCTGCTTGTTGGCAGCTTTAGGCGCCTGCGCCTGCTTGAGCCTTGGGTGCGGTCCATCCATGCCGCACAAGTGTAACAAAGGTGAACCTCGTTTTTGAGTTGGCAACCTGCCGGGTTCCAGCCGGGTTCCAAAGAATCGATGCTACAGGCTTAGGCTGATGCAGGTTCCAAACGGTCAGAAACACCCACTCGTATCGGAGTATGTACGCACGTGTGCAAGCAGGAACCGCAACGCCATTGCGTGCACTTGTTGTATGGCCTGGAAGGCTCTAACTCACCTCGCTCATCCCAAGTGCTGCATCTGAAGCCCTGCGCTGGCCGATGAGCCGGGTTTTGTAGGTCACCCATGGCCCCGGGATGGTTGCGGTGAGGTCCTGCACCAGTCATGCACCGTGCGGGTGACGTTTCATCGTGACCACACAAAGCACATTTTATGCACGGAGCAAGTGGCTCAGCGCTTGCCTCCAAGCACGCACAGGGATCCTCCTTGTTCACGAATGAGGCACAGTCGTCGGATCCACAACATTGGCCAGGCTGGGGTTGAAACTGCTGCTCCTTCCCAAGGAGAAGAGGGTGAGCTTGAAGTTCGTTGGTCTTAGCAAGATTGGCAGTGCTGTCCGGCCACCACGCTCGTCCGCTGTCGCGTCCAAGGCGTACGGGACGGCACAACTGCTGACAGTGCGTGCAGGCGATTGGTCGGACAAGACGTCGCACCCCAGCAACGTCAAGCGGACGTGACGCAAACTACTAACTAGTACAGGCAGAGGCAGCTAGCAGTGCACGCACACATACGGCAAATGCATGGGCGGATGTAAAGCGCATGACATCACCGAGGGCAGTACAGCGCAATCGAATTCAGAGGTGTGCGGAATCGCGTGCACAAAGCTCTCATGACTGACCAGGCCACCAGTCAGGATTGAGGAACGAAGGCTGTGTGCATGTGCATTCCAACCAAGTGTAGGCCAATGCATCTGCCACGCAGGTTTACAAATCCAAGCTGGCGATGCCAGCACCAAGCACCCCGCTGCCGCCCCCGCCTGCCCATATGCATCCAAGTATGCTGGAGTGCTGCTAGTAGCTGCTAGTACTGCTAGTGCTACATAGAGAGCTAGTGACAACAGGCACATGCGTGGATGGGTGAAGCGCTGGCAGCGCTGGACCCCTAGCGTCCTTGCCAGAACGGCTGCACAGGGTGGGAGTGCGTGGGTGTGTGGGCACACGCGAGGGTGGCACTGAATGGGCATGCTACGCTCGCACAACCACCCAAAGCAACCGCCAACATGCCTCCCACACCTGGTGGACCGCGGCTCAAGCACAAGCATGCGATCAGATTCGGTGGTTGAGCAATCGCTACAATTGCCTCATGATAAACATGAGTGCATGACAAAAAGTCCTGGATTGTGCCTAAGCATGTATTGGACTGGCTGCCTACACACAGGCCAGAATGTTTCACAGACATGATTCGGCATTGTTAGCTGTGCGCTGTGTATGTATGACTGTACGTGTGCATGCACGCCAGCACCCTGCATGACCTGCACGCACACACAAAGCCCGCGTGCACAATTGCACACGGTTGTCACGTACACAGGACGACCTTGCAACTGCTGACCAGCTTTTGATGTGATGGTTCTGAGCATGCTCAGCTGTGGTTTCCATAGGGACAGCAAAGTGGCGCTGGAGGCCCACACGCTGCCCATGTATGTCATCCTGGCCCTGATCTCTGCAGGACCAGTATGGGTAGGGCCTGCACGGGGCTGAAGGGCCGGTTGGGCATGCGACCCGGCAACCTGGCGTCCATGTACATGCTGTGGGAAGGCGGCGGGCGTGAGCAAGCATGTATACATTGCAATTCAAGTGAGCTGCAAGCACAGGTGGGAGTGAACAGATGGGGTACTGGGATATGATACATCAGGTTTTATAAAGCACCCTCCCAGCCGTCCTGAACAGGTGTGCAAAGCCGCACCGCATGCATGCATGCGAGTGTACGGAGCGCAGCAGCGGTCGGGCGGTGTGCCCAGCAGTCTGCCTCGATGCACCCATCCTTCCATGCGTCCATGCGTCTATGCATGCCGCCTACAGGTTTAACCAATACATGGCACGCTACCGATTCATATACCTGTGGGAGAGGTGCGTGTGCAAGGGACATCTACTGGCACAACACGGCCACCATGTCAAACGGTGAGTTGCACATCGTTATGGGCTCCTGGCTGCTGCCGCCCTGCGGGTGAGTGCATACATGCATGAGTGAGCGCATGGTGGCGTTGGGGAGCTTCAGGGCAGCAGGCTGATGATGAGACAGCACCCTGGCAGCATCAGCGGTGGTGGACTGTGGAGTGCATGGCTCACATGCAACTGCTTTGTGAATGCACCACGTGTCGATCAGACCAATAACACCCACCGCGATAGTCACTCTGCCGCAGGCCTGTAAAGACGCCTCCTTGCCGGTGCATTTGACGCTGTCCAGCCAAAACGACCATGGATATCCCTGCATTGCGAAATATACACACACACCAGGCTCAAGTGCTCCGGACTGCACTGCGCTGTACCCCACCCTGGAAATTATCGAGTGCAAGTGGTCTTGAGCTGAATGAATGTCCCGAACGACCAAGCAAGCCCCTAGCTGAACCAGGATGGTCAAGCCCCTTGCTGCAGTGCCCACGCGTATCAGCACGAGCATGAACTGGAGGATACTAACGTGCGCCACTGCATGCGCTTGTTGTGCATGCTGGGCGATGCGCGTATCAGCGGCGGGAGGAGACGCATGCTGCTGTGGAGCCCTACCCTGTGTGTGTCTGTGTATGTCGGCATGCGGGGGCCAGCAGGGAGGCGTGCACGGGTCATGATGGCTCACATTGACCGGCGGGACGATGCCTGATGCAGGTATGGTCTTGGCCTTCAGATAGGGCTTACCAAGCCACCTGCACAGACATGGTAGAGGCAAGCAAGCGAGCCAGCAAACACAACAGCTGCCTTGTGGGTATGCCCAGGTGCTGTATGCGGGCGCAAGCCGCAACATCGGCAGCATGCATCAATACATTGCCACACGTTACGCACTGGACAGGGCTAGGTGCCAGAGCAACATAGCTTCCAGGCATGAATTTTCAGGTGCGGGCGTCATACGCTTGATGCATGAGTCACACGCCTGCATAGGCCCATCCTGGTCTTAGGCCTACTTGCACACCACGCGTGCCGCAGTGTCGTCAAAGCTGCTCCCGCACACCAGGCCCAGCTGGAGCTCAAACCAGCCAGACCCGGTAATAGCCTGCGGCAGCGGCAAGTACGAGCACACAAGCGGGCATGGAGCGTACGTTGGTCCGTTGTGGCCACAATGCGCAATGAAGCGGTGCCAACGAGATGGAGGGGCCCACACACTCGCATCTGCTCACAAGCAGGTTGTGCATGCCTTACCGCCACCACCCCCTGGTTTGGGTTGTTGCCCCCCAGCAGGCGGTACATCAGCACGTCCTCTTCGTCGTACGCTTTGCCTGCATGCATGCAAGTGAAGGGCAAAGCATGCACAGCACAAACAGGTTGGAGGGGGGTCTGACCGCAAGCGTGCGTCTCACAACGCAACAGCCAGGCGCAAAGCTGCTAGCTGCCACATGGCTAGGCCGGTGATTCGCAACGTTTCTTGCTTACCCAGGCAGATTGCGCCCACTGCCCAGTTGCCTTGTGCGGGAGCAGGCTGCAGGGTAGGCGTTGAAGATGCAGCTGGCGAGGTCCCACCTGCGATAAGGTCGTTGCACACAGGCTTATCAGGTGCCAGAATCGGTAAAAGGCCTAGCGTACCAGATGGCAACCCGGAAATGTCGTGCGGGGACGGTCACAGACCCAACTTGTGCACCACGCAGCAGCGTTACATGCTTTAATACTTACGTGCTGACAATGCTCAAGGCGCCAGTCATAACAGCTGCTGTGGAAAAGGCATGCAAACATTAAACCATTGTGCAGGCTGCAGTGCAGGCAGTGCACACCCAGCACACCAAGACACCATTGCATGCTGTGTAGAGGTTTATGCAGATGTGGCTTGATTGAGCAAGGCGGACCCGTGAGCACATGCATGCAGCCGGTGGATGGCACACGCATGCATCCTCGCCTGACCTCCCTCCCAGCACTTACGAGCCATCAGGGCAGCCCACGGTGGCCAACGCCTTCTTGTCCTTGACGTCGCCCCTGCGTTGTTGCATAAGGTCAGTTTTTTTTTTTTGGACGGGAACGGTAACAGGCTAGGACACCGCTGCCAAGGCAGGCGGTGACAGGACTTATGCCGAATACCAGGAGCATGAGCTGTTGAAGAGAGCAGTCAGACATGTTTTCTTTGACTGCATGAGGCGAAATTGGTTCGCGATTCGGATGTCTGGCTGCAGTGCACTGTGGAAATGGTTTAAATGTGTGCCCTGCTCTTTCTGGGTCCCTAGCTAGAGGCAGCTTGGGCTGTCCGGCTGACAGTCGCCTGCCGGTCAACTTGTCCAGCTCTGGCGCAGCTATCTGCGCTGGCGGAGTGCATGACGCCACTGCTGCAGACCTGCTGATTACACTGATGCTGGATGGTCCCCGAAGCAAAAGATCCCATACCACACCAGCTTGACAAACCCTGTGTCACTCACACATCAAAGGCGTTGCGTGTGTAGATGTATTGCGCGTTGGCCCAGGGCCAGCCGGCGCCACGGCAGGCCGCACGCGCCAGCGCATTGTCATCATCGTACGGCTCGCCCGTGGTAGGATTTTTGTCGCCAGCGAAAAGAACACGCCGCCAGTCACCTGAACCACAGTTTCAAGACCACATGGGCATATCAGCGGTGCGCCGCAATCGAACATACAGCGCATTGTGTTTGAGGTCGTAGTTCACCTCAGTTCTCGCCATACCACTGCTCCCGCATTTCTATGCACATCATCAGAAGTTATGCGGATGCATTGCATGCAGGGTTAGTTGCAAGGTAAGTACATGTTGTGTTGGTCACGACCGGCAACCTCACTTATCATACAAAACGACAGGGGACCCCTCACATGTCAGCCCGTATCCTCTTCCATAGCTTGTTGTCAGTTCTGCCTGGCCTGCCACATGCACACACATGCACGCAAACAGCCAGGAATTTGCTCAAGGCCCTATAATGAGGCTCACCCTTGTAGTTGATCTCAATGATGCCGTTCTTGCCCTTTGCGCCCCCCACCAGCCGCACAGGGATTTGAGGCGGGGGCGAGCCCTTGGGCGGAGGCAGCAGCTCAGGAACCTCGTGCACGTAGTCAAACAGGCCGTTGTCTGCGCCTTTTGCATCCTTTGGGTTGTCTGCATGTTGCGCACACATTGGTTCCAGCGAGTTCCACAAACGACGCGGGGTCGCGTAAACAAGCGCAACCAGATTGGTACGGACCACAGGGAGTTCAGGTCAACCGGTGGCGAGTGGCTGGGCCGGTGGAAAAGCCACAGCAAGGTTTGAACTGTCCGTTGCCTTGTCTAGGTGGGACATTGTCGGCAACCTCAAGCGTGGCGAATCCCTCCACCTCAACCCCACCCCCCGAGGTGATCGTCTGTACAGACAGCAACATTAGTGCATGCAGCACCTGCATGGCTCACGCTCATCCTTCAAATCTGAGCTCGGTCTACACCCCTTGCATGCAGCCACACGTGCTTGCATGCAGCCTCTGCACAACTCCATGCATGTGCCCACCTGTGCACACCACGCCGGCGTAGTGGAGCTCCAGCGGCGCACAATCCTTCATCAACCGCAGCAGCAGCAGCAGCAGCAGGGCATGGATTGTAATGAAGTGGCGGTATTAGCAGTGGGTGCACATGAGGGCCGGAGCCGCACACATATTGTCACACACTCTACAGGTGGTTTTGCTTATACAATGTCGGCGGCATGTGGCTCAGGACCGGCTGATTTGGTGCTTGCTGATCAATAGTGTATGCATGCCAATTGAGCCTGGGCATATGTCCATGCAATAGGGTGCTTACCTTATCCTCAGGATCATACGTCTGCCAGGGGAGCATTGCATCAGAGCAAGAAGCGGCAAACCAGCAGTGA